>CM062812.1:921082263-921309763 GCA_031772625.1 Pinus tabuliformis | reverse complement strand
CGGTCTGAGTCTTGGCTTTTCTTCATTTTCTCCTGCAGTTTCGAGGTGTCCTCCATTCCAAGGAGCTGTTGTTGACATGGATGACATTGATGCCGTGGACTATTCTGAAGACCCGCTAGAGGGGGTATCCATCTGGCGTTCGTCATTTCCCGCGTCTGTTGGACTGTATAGCTCTGGTTACTCTTTGGCGGAACCATCACGGACGCATTCGGTGGTCCTACCGGATGACCCACCTACCTGGCCATCGCTTTCTACCCCCCCTGGTTTCCCCGGCTACCCTAGGTTTTGTCTCCGACTGTCTAAACCCTAACCCTGGGTTAGACCTCCTTGTATCAGGAGCACAGGCTCGGCTGATTACTCCTCCATCGGTGACCGTGGGCTTTGTCGGTTTAAACCCTCATGCCTCTCTTACTCCTCCTTCCGGTAGTTTTATCGTCGTCCCACCTCTCACTGATTCTTTTGCTACCTCTGTTGGCAATCTCACCCCTTCCTCGTCAAACCCTAACCCTCCCCCTGTTTCTTCGAACCCTCTTCCGGGTCGAGTACAGTGTTAGAGTTGGTCTGGTCATCCCTCCGTCGGAGATCAAAACTCTTTTTGCATTTCATTTTTAGGTGTCCCATCTTGCTCAATCAGTTGCATTCCATTAGGAACATGCCATAAATCTGTTGGAAGGGTTTCTGTCATTCATTCCCCTCATGCTTTGCACTGCTGGCTTAGGTCTGTTCATCAAAATCAAGTCTTAAAAGTCATTTGCAGTCCTGTTTCAGTTTCTAGGTCATAACAGTCATTTTAGTCATTAGGTCTAGGGTTAGTCAATTTGGTCTTCAACAAGGTCTAATAAAGCTAGCAGGCCTGAGGGAGGTTCTAAATAAGTTGTTATTTCAAATATTTTTATCGTCATACGGATGGATTATGACTTTTCTTCAAAACTATGTTTTGAAGGCAAGTCGACATTTCGTTTTTTGTAATAATTTTCCAAAAATTTCAGTTCTTGAATCCTTCAGGCACAGCCCTGGTCTCCTTTGCCAAATCCCATGTCAGCTATTCCTACAAAATTTTTTGAAGAATTTCATCATTTCAACCAAAAAATCAAGGAGGAAACAAAAAGACAGAGTTGTATTAATTGTGAAAAAGTGCCAATTTCAAAACATTACAAAAATGGGTTTTGAAGAAGCAAAAATCAAATCAATGTCTTTATAAAGGTTTGCCATGAAGATCAATGTCATTCTACATGCCAAGGTCAAAGAGAAGCATTACAAAGTGAATTGTGTGAGCAAGTGCATGTTTTGGGGTTAAAGTGCTTGCAACTAGCCGGCGCGATGCACAGAACAGGTGGCGCGGTGCACTGGGAACAATAGTTGAGTGTTATTCTGAATGGGCGTGGCGCACTGGGAGCACGTGGCGCACTGGGTTCTTGGCGCGGCACATACAGTCCACAGCCCGAATTTTCTTGAAATTTCTCCAAGTTGCTCATTCCTTGCGTTGATTTGCCAGGTAGAGCCTTCTTCTTGATGTTGCATCAAATTTTGTGATAAGTGTTGGTGGTTTATGGGTAATAACGGTTGAAACAAAAATCCAAACCCTACATCTAAAGTTCCTTCAAAGGAAGATTGCTATGGGTTCTTAAACCTTTGATTTGTCACCAAGGACTCTCCTCCTTCCCCATTTCTCCCTTGTTTCATCATTTCCTACCCCCCCCCCCCCCCCACTAAGCTCATCAATCCTACATTTTCTTTCCTACATTCAAATCCCAAAACCCCAAAACCCTAGCCATTATAAAAATCTCCCAACCCTATACCTAAAACCCCTCAAATCCACCTCCTTTCCCTAATAAAATTTATTCTAATATTCCCTAATCCCTTACTTTTTTCCCCTTCCTAACATTCCCTTGTTGCACTTTTTTCCCCTTGGTGGCAGAATCCAACTATATTTCATTACAACATAGCAGTTTCATACATCAGTAAAGAGCAGTCCAAGCACAGTTCATATACAACAGCATCTTTTCTTCAAGGTATTTTGTACAGCAATCATGGCATCTGAGCATTCATCGGACTATGAAGTGGAAACCCAAAGTGACTCACCCTTGGAAGAAAAGGCACCCCAGAGGCCTCATAAAGGTGGCAGACATGTTAGAGAAGAACCGACCACCCTTACAGAATTGCAGGCATGCCCTCTTGCCATGTTTTGTTTTCAGCATCAATCATGCTATGAGTTTTGTCAAAAGGTGGCTAGTGTTCAATTTCATCATGAGCTGGCTCGTCTTTTCATGCTGCACTTACATGGAGATCAAGTTATCTTAGCCAGTGTCACCTTCACACTTACACCAGAATCTGTCTCATTAGCAATCGGTATACCGAACATTGGTGAACCATGGCACAAGAAACAGAAGATTGACCGGCAACATTATGAGCCATACATTAAAACCAGTTTCTTGAGGCAACTCAAGAGAGTGTTCCCGTTCTGATATCTAAAAGATGAATATGCTCCACTAATGAAGTTGATCATGAAATATTTCAGTTGTGAGGGACGGTTCTCTCGTTTATATGCTTATCACATCAGGTTTCTCATGCATTTCACCAGGGTACGGATGATGAACATTCCGTATTTCATTTGCTGGAACATAGAGAGGATGACCACCTTTATGCAGCATAAAACCCCTCAGCAGCAACTTAACAGTGTCTATCATTTTGCTCTTATTAAGATTTTGGTGGTTCATCAGCTTGGAGTACAGGGCATCACTTGGGATGATTTCATCTCTCGTGACTTCTTCAGAGCTTCACGGGGATTATCAGAGGTTAAGCATGAAGGTGGACCTTCTCATCAGTATGAGCGCCATGAGACCGCTAGTGTGCCGATATTCATCACATATCAGAGAGGCACCAGACATTTGTTTGCAGCGGCAAAGTGAGTGTTATCTCCACCCGGGGTGGAAGGGGCCTCGCTTCCTCCATCAGCATCACAGGTATAGGACAAAGGCAAGAGGCCAATGCAGGATGAGGGGCCTTCAGGTGAAAGAGAGACTGACTTCATTCTCATTCATGATGATGATACAGATACGGGCCCACAAAGTGCCAAGCTTAGGGAGATCATCCAGGAGCAGCAAACAGAGATCCAAGCCTTATCCCTTGACTTGGAGAGAGCTAAGTGGACCATGAAGTACTTGGAGTAGAGGAACAAACAGCTTGAGGATCAACAAGCAATCATGGAGCTACAAAACATTCGCGAGAATCGCCAGGCTGCACAAAGGAGAAGAATTGAGCTCACGTCATTGGAGCAAGAGATTAATGAGGATCGGGAGGCCAATCTCGAGAGAGTTAACATGCACTTAGAGAGGCTGTTGGATAAGGCTAACAAAGACCATGCATTACTAAGACACATGGCTTTCCACTACATGGCACGAAACAAGGTCTGCAAGGCCTAAATCAGGAATTTGAAGGCAAAATTGAGGAAGGCAATAAGGAAGCAAAAGAGGCAAAGGGAGCTCGATCATCTTCAGATATTGGCCAAAGCCTCTTTAACTCATCATAATACTTAATGAAGAAGCTTCAGCCCAAATTTCAAGAAATTTAGGGCATTTTTGGTATTTTTGCAAATTTTTGTACAAAAAACAAGGTTTTTCTCCCTGTGCGCCACGCCACGTGTCGCGCGCTTATGATAGGAGGCTCCAAATGCAAAAAAAAATTATTTTTTTGGATTTTTAATGAAAAATCATGACTGTTGGTGCATGTCCAAGAAATTTGGGCAAGTTTTGAGTCCCCGGGAGGTCAAAAACACCCTAAAAATGACCTCTCTGCCCCTAATTTCACACACAGGAAGTAGTCTTGAGAGATTAAGGTTTTGGAGGGGAAAATGGGCACCAAATTTAGAAATTCCACTTGGGTTGGAAAGTAGACAAATAGGGATTTCTAACAAGCACACTTGGGCTCAATTTTGACTTCATCAAGTGCCTCAAAATCAGCATCGAAGTGGCATGATGCATACAGAAATTAGCGCACCGCACAGAGGTTTTTTGCCCAATTTTTCACCTTCTAGCTCAGAAATTTGGCCAGTTTGACTAGTTTTTCTTTGTGATGTAATTTTTGATTTAAATTGATGTAATTGGATAAAAATGATGTAATTTTTGCACTTATTTACTTGTTCTAGAGGATTCATTCACTAGAAAGTGAAAATTTAATGAATGAATCAGTTTCCTACCTTATAGAGGCAAGTTGTTTTGATTGCCTAGATTTTAGTGCTTTGTTTAGAATTGGTTGAAACAGCTCCTAGAATGATGAGCTCGACCCCTAGAGGCAAGGGAATGGGTTGGGCTAGTCTATATCATGTAATAACTAAGTCATTTTCAGGGTTGGACTCTTGGGAAAAGTTGGGCACTCTATTGTACATTCACTTCTGCATTTTTGGCTAAGGAAAGACCAGGGTTTTGCAGCACTGTTTGGGATCCATGTGGCTTTATGTTTTGATGGTGTGCTTCTCTGAGTAATTGCAATTTTATTAGTGTTATGTGTATCATTTTCTTGCTTCTTCTACTGAATTTGAACAAATGAGTGATTAAGGTAGAATCCATAACTGCTATGCTCTGCCTTTGAATTTGTTTAAATTTCCATGTTTTCATCTGTTTAAGGAGAATTCTTGAAACTTTCTTGCTCTCCTTAGCTCCTCACCAGTCTGATCTATCCATGTCACTCACTTTAAAGCATCAAAACGATTGCCTTCCTTGCCCCAATCGGAACTTTGCAGTAACTGTGCCTCATCCCCGAGCCCAATTTGCCTTTCCCTGTTCCAACACAAAACCCCCAAAAACTCACAACAAACCATTGTACTTAATACCTAGCCTAAGATTAGCTTTTATTACAGTCATCTCGAGCCCCATCGATTATCTTTTGCCGAGATCAACCCGAAGAGAGCCCTCTCCTGTCCTCGTAGGGCTAGCTATGAGGCTGAGTGTGGTTTGATGTGGACCTAGAACCTTGTCTTTTCAGCCTGAGGCAAATCTAGGTTCTAACATAGTGGCGACCATACTAGGGAAGAAAATGGTTTGCTTGTTGATGTCATTGGTTTTCTAAGCTACAAACGGAGCCTGATGTTATGCCAGGTAGCCTTCGAAACGCTTTTGCTTTGCATTACCACAAGTAGATAAATGCTGCTTCAGTCAATCTCCGGTCTAGCTTGTAATCGTGACACTTAACTTGTAAATCGCCCTAGTACATTTGAGAATTCTAAGCTTTTGGATGATAAGTTTAGAATTTGAAAGGCTGAACAAGTTGTTTATGTCCTTTTTATTTCTTGAAAATAACATGCTAGCTTCAAAGAGATATACAAGAGCTAATCCAGATCCAAATCCTCCCCCTTTCTACGAAAATCCTAATCTGATTTCAAGAATTGTTCGCCAGGAGAACTTTGTCACTCCCGTGTTTAAATCTCGTTCATGTCCTGCAATTTTTAAGTATCTTGAAGAGCTTGATTTTGATGAAAGATTTGAATTGTCATTGTTTGAAACCAAATCCGAAAGTACTCTTGGTTCTATAGTTCCTAATCCTGACTTTGTTGCAGCTCTTGAAGTTGAAAGAAATAATAAATCAATTGAGAATTTTATCTTGAAGCACCTCCAAAGTGAAATTCGCACTTCAAATATTGCTGATTTTCTAGAAGCATCATTTACATCTCTCAGATCTTCCGTAACGGCATCCGCTTCGAAAAACCCTACCGAACCTCCCTTCATTCCCACCCTTCCCCCGCAGCCTAATATTGCTGATCAAAAGTCTGCTGTAAATTCACCTCCATCTACTCCTTCTACATCCAAAATTGCTTCACCTTTGCATACACCTCCTCATACACCTAACACATCAGCTGCTCCCACTCCTCCAACATCCCCTAGACCAAATCCACCAAGAGCAATGGCTGCTCGGTTTGCACCTCTTGCGCTGCCTCAAGTTTTGAATGACATGCCCGCAGATTATCAGAGAAAAATTCCTTTGTTTGATGGCATGCCTCAGGGTATCACAGCTCAGCAACATGTGGACAAAATGACGGATTTCTTCGATCTCCATGAGATCGATGCAGAAAATGTGACCATGAGGTTATTCGTGCAGACTTTCGGTGGCGAGGTAAGAAAATGGTTCAGAGCTTTGCTGGCCAGAAGTATTCCTACATTAAAAGAGCTTAAAATACAATTTTTGGAATGTTGGGAAGTAAAGAAAGATCCTCTGCAAATCACTTCTGAATATACCAAGATCAAGCGAAATGCTGGTGAGTCCGTTCAAGACTATTGTATTAGATTCAATGTGGTTTATAATGCAATTCCTGATGATTTAAAGCCAACTAGAAGATCAGCTTTGCTTAAGTTCCCGGATGGTTTTGATCCAGACATGGCTTATCAGTTAAGGGAGAGAGATCCAGCTACCTTAGAAGAAATGCAAAAAATTGCCATTAGTGTTGAGGCAAATTTGAATGACAAGAGAGCTAGATTGAAAGCAGAGAAGAAAGTCTCAATAAAAGAAGAAGCCTCTACCTCAGATCAAGTGCTCCGCAAGGTAGAAAAGATGATTGAAAGGTTGACACTTGATAAGCCTGAACCGCAGATTCGGAATCCCAATTTCCGTGGCCAGCAGCAGCCACAATTCAGGATCAAACAGCGTGAGCAGCGAGCACAAGAAACGACATCACAACAGCAACAAGTAAAGACACCTCTTCAGCAGAATTTTGTTGGTCCCGAATCTGATGATGAAGACCATGTAATAGGAGAAGAAAATCACTTCTTTACTCCTGATGATATGCCCACATTTATCACTGAAGATGATGAGTATGCAGAAAGTTCAGTTGTACAGCAAGATGCAGATTTTATCTTGGCAAATGACACAGCTCTTGAAGAGGAGTCGGATGAGTATCAGAGAGGGTATATGCATGCCTTGTCTGCCTAGTAGCGTCAGTATTCATTAAGAAATAGAAATGTCCCCATCAATCCAATCCAAAAGAGAAAGGAAGGTCCAGCATCTAAGAATGAGCCACCTGTTGCACCAAATAAAGGAAAAGAAGGTTCTGATCCTATGCCTAACAAATCTCCACCAGTAAATGAAAGAGTCAATCAGCCAATTGTATCAAAAGATAAAGCTGAGAAGAAAGAGGTTCCAGCCAAAGAGGTAGAGAAGACTTCTAATTTTAGTTTAGAAAATAAAATTTCTAAATTGAAGGTATCTATTCCCTTGACTGAACTGATGAGGAACAACAGTTATAGAGGTCAAGTTTCCAAAATTTTGAATTTTGATCCAATGTCTGATATGGTGAGTGTGGAAGATGATAAACTTGAACTGATTTTTAGACCAGCATTGAATGGTGAGTCTCCAAACAGTGATCTGCCTCCTTTTTATATCAGTTTGAGAGTGCATGAGTTTGTGTTGCATAATGCTATGTTTGATTCCGGCGCTTCCCACAATCTTATGCCCAAAGCTATCATGGAGAAGTTGGGTTTGGACATCACAAGGAAATATCATGATCTGTATTCATTTGATTCCAGCAGGGTGAGATGTCTTGGGCTTATTAAAGACTTGGTGGTCAATTTGGATCAGATTCCGGCTAAGAATATTTTGATGGATGTTGTTGTGGTAGACATTCCTCCCCGATTCGGTATGCTTTTTTCAAGGTCTTGGGGAGCAAAGATCAAAGGAACTATGCAGCTTGATTTCTCCTATGCAACGATTCCAATGTTTGGCCAAATGAGAAAATTGTATCGTGAACAGAAAATGAAATACATGATTACAAGCAAGGAGAAACCAATTAATCATCCGATTAATTATGTACATACAGATCTAGAGTCTTTTGTTTTGTATTCAAATAGTTTCAATGATATTGATAGTCAGTTAGTTGTGGCAGATGATATTCCAGAAATAGTAGAAAATTTCAGAGAAGTTTTGAAGAGAGAAGGACAAGAACATGGAAATACCATTCAGCAATCAGAAAAAGATGATGGACAGCAAGCAGAAAAAACAGAGGAGAAAGAGTTTCAGCACTTAGAAGAAGAGGAAGATGGCCTGTGGACCATGGATTTCGATGGTGTAGTGGGTAATGATGGTGCTGGAATTGGAATTTGGGTACGCAGTCCTTTTTCTGCTCCAAACAAAGTGTCGAGTAATGTGCGGGTATGTTCTTACAAACTTGCTTTTGATTGCTCAAACAATGAAGCTGAGTATGAGGCTTTGATTGCTGGCCTAAAGATCCTAAGAAATCTGAATGCAAAGAGGATTGTTGTATATGGCGACTTCGAATTGGTGATTAAGCAAGTTAAAGGTGAATATCAAGCAAAGCATCCTCGGATGCGGGCATACCGGAATGTTGTTCTAGACATTTTGAAGTTGTTTTCAAATTACACTTTGACGTGTGTGCCTCGTATTCAAAATAGTATTGCTGATGCACTTGCTAAGGCAGCAAGTAATTTGAAGATTCCTATGAACTCAAGCAATAAATTTGAAATCCATGTGAAGCATCGTCCGACTGTCCCAGACAATCAGAGATATTGGCAAGTTTTCCAAGATGATGAGGAGATTAATGATTTTCTGCAAAACAAAGGTAAATTCAAAGATACCTCAAATGATGTACAACATAATGACAGAAAAGATGATGTGCAGATCAATCAAATGGAAGTGTTGCAGCTCAAGGATAATGTGATTCCTAAAGGCTTGATTCCTTTAGAAGAACTCTTTGACCATGATGACGTAGCCCGCAAACCAACATTGCAGCCAACATAGAAGGGAGTCGAAGACGTGAATATTGGAACAGCCAAACATTCGAAGATGGTAAAGCTGTCCAAAACATTGCCACCGAAGGTAAAGGCCAAATATATCAGTTTGTTGTCATCTTTTGCCGATGTGTTTGCTTGGGATTATTCTGATTTGAAAACATATGACACCAATATAATTCAGCACACAATTCCTATTAAGCCTAATCAAAAACCTTTCAGACAGAAGTTAAGAAGGCTTAATCCAAAATTGCTGCCATCAATTGAGAAGGAGATAAATAGGTTGTACAAATCAGGAATCATTGTTCCCATCCGTTTTTCTGCTTGGATATCTAATTTGGTGCCCGTGCAAAAGACGACCGGTGAGATTCATTTGTGCATTGATTTTCGGAATCTCAACAAAGTTTCATTGAAGGATAATTATCCGCTGCCAAAAATGGATCACATACTTCAGCGAGTAGTTGGATAATCTCGCATGTCACTACTCGATGGTTATTCTGGATATAACCAAATTTTAGTCCATGAAGATGACTGAGACAAACAGCGTTCACCACTCCGTGGGGGACATTTCATTACGCAAAAATGCCTTTCGGTTTGAAGAACGTAGGTGCCACTTTTCAGCGGGCAATGGACTTGGCTTTCGCAAATGAGAAGTATGTCTTCTTGGTTGTGTACCTTGATGATTTGACCGTGTTTTCCAAATTAGATGAAGAACACTTGTATCATTTGAAAATTGTCTTTGAAAAGTGCAGAAAATATGGTGTGTCGCTGAATCCTAAGCAGAGCTTGTTTGCCATGGATGAAGGCAAACTACTTGGGCACATTATCTCAAAGGATGGCATCCGTATTGATCCAGCATGTGTGGAAGCGATTCAGCAAATTGACCTGCCCCGAAATAAGGAGATTCAATCGTTTAATGGTAAGATGAATTTTCTACGCCGCTTTGTTCCTAATCTTGCTGAACATCTTAGGGAGATTACAAACATGCTTAAGAAGGACAGCCAAGTGATGTGGATGGAAGAGGCTGTAAAATCTTTCAATTTAGTAAAATTGGCTCTTTCTTCAGCTCCGGTTCTAATCAGCCCGAATTATACTCAGGATTTTATATTGTTTTCATTTGCTTTGGAGCATACTATGGCAGTTGTATTAATGCAGAAAAAAGATGAGCATGAAAGACCCATTGCTTTCTTCAGTCGAACTATAAGAGATGCTACTTTGAAATACAACATCATTGAGAAGCAATCCCTTGCACTTGTAAAAGCACTGAAAGATTTCCGTGTGGACATTCTGCATTCCCATATTTTAGCTTATGTTCCTAACGCCGTTGTCAAAGATGTTTTGGTCCAGACAGATCCTGAAGGAAGACGTGGTAAGTGGATAGTAGCTTTGTTGGAGTATGATGTGGTGATAAGGCCCACGAAGCTTGTTAAAGGTCAGGGATTGGCGAAGTTGATGGCTAAATCAAATCTGCACGTCTTAGACATAAATCTGATCCCTGCTATGTCCGATGAAAATGAGGAAAGTTCGTCACTTCAGGTATCAGAAATGTTTGTTCTTTCTCCATGGTATTCAGATATCATATATGTACTTTAGAATTTGTCCGCACCACCAGGTATGGCTAAAAACAAAGCTATAACTCTTAAGTTAAAGGCTGCTAAGTTTTGTATTTTGAATTCTGCACTTTATTGGAAAGATCCCGGTGGCGTTTTGTTAAATTGTTTGGTGGAAGAAGAAGCGAAACCCGGTCATGGAGGATTTCCATAAAGGAGATTGTGGCGGTCACCTTTTTTGGAAAACAACGACAAACAAAATTCTGAGGGCTGGATACTATTGGCCGACATTGTTTGCTGATGTGTTCAAGACTGTCAAGAGCTGTGATAACTGCCAGATTTTTGAAGGAAAACAGAAATTATAGCCTTTGCCGCTTAAGCCCATTGAGGTGACTGCCCCTTTTCAGCAGGGGGGTTGGATTTTATTGGTGAAATTCATCCCGCTTCTTCAGGTCAGCATAGATGGATCCTCACAGCAACAGATTACTTCATGAAGTGGATCTAAGCAATTTCCACTAGGCAAGCTACGGATGTAGTAATAATTTCATTCCTTGAGAATAATGTTTTGTCTCGTTTTGGTTGCCCGAATAAGTTGATCACTGATAATGCAGTAGCTTTCAAGTCAAAAAGGATGGTTGAGTTTTGCAGTAAATATCACATTACTTTGGGGCACTCAACCGCCTATCATCCACAAGGCAATGGATTGGCGGAGTCTTCCAACAAATCTTTGGTTAATATCATTAAGAAGATGCTGGAAATAAACAAGAAAAGTTGGCATAAGAAGCTGGTCCATGCACTTTGGGCAGATCGAGTGAGTCAAAAGAAATCCATTGGTATGTCCCCCTTTGAGCTAGTTTATGGAGTTGATACAATGTTCCCTACCTCTCTTGCAGCTCCGGTAGTCAAACTTCTTCAAGAGGCTGGTAGTGAAGAGGATCCAATGCAGAGAAGACTAAATCAAATGATCCACTTACAACAGACACAGGAGGATGTTTTTCAAAACACATTCAAGTTGCAGGAGAGAATTAAAAAGATTTATGACAGAAAAGCAAAGGCGGACACATTTCAGTTGGATGATGTGGTGTTAAAGTGGGATGCAAGGAATGAGGAAAAGGGCAAGCATGGTAAGTTTGAAAATCTCTGGAAAGGTCCTTTTAAAATTGCAGCATATCGGGGTCAGAATGCCTTTCTTTTGAAGGAGATGAACGGGGAAGATTGTCCAGGAGGGCCGGTCAATGGTCGGCTGCTCAAGCGGTACCTTTTCTGAGTTTTTTCTGTTGTTATCATTGTCATTGTAAATACCATTTTATTTCAGTTTCACTGCAAGTGTGTGCTGTGATCTTTTCTTCAGTCTGGGGCCCGAAGTGAAGGCTATAATTCTGAAGAAAGATTTCAGTTTTGAGTTCAGTTTGTCGAGTCAGTTTTTCAGTCATTTTAGTTTTATTATCGAGTCATTTTGAGTCAAGTTTCAGTCAAATAAATTGAGTCAGAGTCTCGTGTTGTTTGTTGAAATAATGATTCCATAGCCCAATGGACGAAGGCACTGTCTAGCTCTTCCAGAGATTTTCCATTCTTGGCACCTCCAAGGAGCTACCATCCCCATTGGAGCCAATGTTAGAGTTGGTCTGGTCATCCCTCTGTCAGAGATCAAAACTCTTTTTGCATTTCATTTTTAGGTGTCCCATCTCACTCGATCAGTTGCATTCCGTTAGGAACATGCCATAAATCTGTTGGAAGAGCTTCTGTCATTCATCCCCCTCATGCTTTGCACTGCTGGCTCAGGTTTGTTCATCAAAATCAAGTCTTAAAAGTCATTTGCAGTCCTGTTTCAGTTTCTAGGTCATAACAATCATTTTAGTCATTAGGTCTAGGGTTAGTCAATTTGGTCTTCAGCAAGGTCTTAAAAAGCCAGCAGGCCTGAGGGAGGTTCTTAATAAGTTGTTATTTCAAATATTTTTATCGTCATACGGATGGATTATGAATTTTCTTCAAAACTCTGTTTTGAAGGCAAGTTGACATTTCGTTTTTTGTAATAATTTTCCAAAATTTTCAGTTCTTGAATTCTTCATGCATAGCCCTAGTCTCCTTTGCCAAATCCCATGTCAGC
Source organism: Pinus tabuliformis (assembly GCA_031772625.1). NCBI lineage: Eukaryota > Viridiplantae > Streptophyta > Pinopsida > Pinales > Pinaceae > Pinus > Pinus tabuliformis. The sequence continues at coordinate 921,297,377 of CM062812.1, read as the reverse complement.
TATTCCTGCAAAAATTTGCCAAGGATTTCATCATTTTAACCAAAAAATCGAGGAAACAAAAAGACAGAGTTGTATTAACTGTGAAAAAGTGCCAATTTCAAAACATTACAAAAATGGGTTTTGAAGAACCAAAAATCAAATCAATGTCTTTATAAAGGTTTTGCCATGAAGATCAATGTCATTCTGCATGCCAAGGTCAAAGAGAAGCATTTCAAAGTGAATTGGGTGAGCAAGTGCGTGTTTTAGGGTGAAAGTGCTTGTAACTAGCCGGTGCGACGCACAGAATTAGTGGCGCGGCACACTGGGAACAACAGTCCAGTGTTATTCTGAATGGGCACAGCGCACTGGGAGCATGTGGTGCACTGGGTTCTTGGCACGGCGCATACAGTCCATAGCCCGAATTTGCTTGAAATTTCTCCAAGTTGCTCATTCCTTGTGTGGATTTGCCAGGTAGAGCCTTCTTCTTGATGTTGCATCAAATTTTGTGATAAGTGTTGGTGGTTTATGGGTAATAACGGTTGAAACAAAAATCCAAACCCTACATCTAAAGTGCCTTCAAAGGAAGATTGTTGTGGGTTCTTAAATCTTTTATTTGTCACCAAGGACTCTCCTCCTTCCCCATTTCTCCCTTGTTTCATCATTTCCTACCCCCCCCACTAAGCTCATCAATCCTAAATTTTCTTTCTTACATTCAAACCCCAAAACCCTAGCCCTTACAAAAATCTCCCAACCCTATACCTAAAACCTCTCAAATACTCCTCCTTTCCCTAATAAAATTTATTTTGATATTCCCTAATCCCTTACTATTTTCCCCTTCCTAACATTCCCTTGTTGCATTCTTTTCCCCTTGGTGGTAGAATCCAACTATATTGCATTACAACACAACAGTTTCATACATCATTAAAGAGCAGTCCAAGCACAATTCATATACAACAACATCTTTTCTTCAAGGTATTTTGTACAGCAGTCATGGCATCTGAGCATTCATCAGACTATGAAGTGGAAACCCAAAGTGACTCACCCTTGGAAGAACAGGCAACCCGGAGGCCTCATAAAGGTGGCAGACATGTTAGAGAAGAACCGACCACCCTTACAGAATTGCAGGCATGCCCTCTTGCCATGTTTTGTTTTCAGCATCAATCATGTTATGAGTTTTTTCAAAAGGTGGCTAGTGTTCAATTTCATCATGAGCTGGCTCATCTTTTCGTGCTGCACTTACATGGAGATCAAGCTATCTTAGCCGGTGTCACCTTCACACTTACACCAGAATCTGTCTCATTAGCAACCGGTATACCGAACATTGGTGAAACATGGCACAAGAAATAGAAGGTTGACCAGCAGCATTATGAGCCATACATTAAAACCAGTTTCTTGAGGCATCTCAAGGGAGTGTTCCCGTTCCGATATCTAAAAGATGAATATGCTCCAATAATGAAGTTGATCATGAAATATTTCAGCTGTGAGGGAAAATTCTCTCGTTTATATGCTTATCACATCAGGTTGCTCATACATTTCACTAGGGTATGGATGATGAAAATTCCGTATTTCATTTGCCGAAACATAGAGAGGATGACCACCTTTATGCAGCATTTCATTTTCTGGAACATAGAGAGGATGACCACCTTTATGCAGCATAAAACCCCTCAGTAGCAACTTAACAGTGTCTATCATTTTGCTCTTATTAAGATTTTGGTGGTTCATCAGCTTGGAGTACAGGGCATCACTTGGGATGATTTCATCTCTCGTGACTTCTTCAGAGCTTCACGGGGATTATTAGAGGTTAAGCATGAAGGTGGACCTTCTCATCAGTATGAGCGCCATGAGACCGCTAGTGTGCTGATATTCATCACATATCAGAGAGGCACCAAACGTTTGTTTGCAGCGGCAAAGCGAGTGTTATCTCCACCCGGGGTGGAAGGGGCCTCGCTTCCTCCATCAGCATCACAAGTACAGGACAAAGGCAAGAGGCCAATGTAGGATGAGGGGCCTTCAGGTGAAAGAGAGACTAACTTCATTCTCATTCATGATGATGATACAGATACGGGCCCACAAAGTGCCAAGCTTATGGAGATCATCCAGGCGTAGCAAACAGAGATCCAAGCCTTATCCCTTGACTTGGAGAGAGATAAGTGGACCATGAAGTACTTGGAGCCAAGGAACAAACAGCTTGAGGATCAGCAAGCAATCATGGAGCTACAAACCATTCGTGAGAATCGCCAGGCTACACAAAGGAGAAGAATTGAGCTCACGTCATTGGAGCAAGAGATTAATGAGGATCGGGAGGCCAATCTCGAGAGAGTTAACATGAACTTAGAGAGGATTTTGGACAAGGCCGACAAAGACCATGCATTGCTAAGACACATGGCTTTCCACTACATGGCACGAAACAAGGTCTGCAAGGCCCGAATCAGGAATTTAAAGGCAAAATTGAGGAAGGCAATAAGGAAGCAAAAGAGGCAAAGGGAGCTTGATCGTCTTCAGATATTGGCCGAAGCCTCTTTAGCTCAGCATAACACTTAATGAAGAAGCTCCAGCCCAAATTTCAAGAAATTTGGGGCATTTTTGGTATTTTTGCAAATTTTTGTACAAAAAACAGGGTTTTTCTCCCTGTGCGCCGCGCCACGTGGCACGCGCTTATGATAGGAGGCTCCAAATGCAAAAAAAATATATATTTTTTTATTTTTCATGAAAAATCATGACTGTTGGTGCATGGCCAAGAAAGTTTGGCAAGTTTTGAGTCCCTAGGAGGTTAAAAACACCCTAAAAATGACCTCTTTGCCCCTAATTTCACACACAGGAAGCAGTCTTGGTAGATTGAGGTTTTGGAGGGGAAAATGGGCACCAAATTCAGAAATTCCACTTGGGCTGGAAAGTAGACGGGTAGGGATTTCCAACAAGCACACTTGGGCTCAATTTTGACTTCAGAAAGTGCCTCAAAATCAGCATCGAAGTGGGGTGATGCATACAGAAACTGGCGCGATGCACAGAGGTTTTTTGCCTAATTTTTCACCTTCCAGCTCAGAAATTCGGCCAGTTTGACTAGTTTTGCTTTGTGATGTAATTTTTTATTTAACTTGATGTAATTGGATAAACATGATGTAATTTTGGCACTTATTTACTTGTTCTAGAGGATTCATTCACTAAAAAGTGAAAATTTAATGAATGGATCAGTTTCCTACCTTATAGAGGTAAGTTGTTTTGATTGCCTAGATTTTAGTGCTTTGTTTAGAATTGGTTGAAACAGCTCCTAGAATGATGAGCTCGACCCCTAGAGGCAAGGGAATGGGTTGGGATAGTCTATATCATGTAATTCCTAAGTCATTTTCAGGGTTGGACTCTTGGGAAAAGTTGGGCACTCTATTGTACATTCACTTCTACATTTTTGGCTAAGGAAAGACCAGGGTTTTGCAGCACTATTTGGTATCCATGTGGCTTTATGTTTTGATGGTGTGATTCTCTGAGTAATTGTAAGTTTATTAGTGTTATGTGTATCATTTTCTTGCTTCTTCTACTGAATTTGAACAAATGAGTGATTAAGGTAGAATCCATAACTACTATGCTCTGCCTTTGAATTTGTTTAAATTTCCATGTTTTCATCTGTTTAAGGATAATTCCTGAAACTTTCTTGCTCTCCTTAGCTCCTCACCAGTCTGATCTATCCATCTCACTCACTTTAAAGCATCAAAACGATTGCCTTCCTTGCCCCAATCATAACTCTGCAGAAACTGTGCCTCATCCCCGAGCCCAATTTTCCTTTCCCTGTTCCAACACAAAACCCCCAAAAACTCACAACAAACCCTTGTACTTAATACCTAGCCTAAGATTAGATTTTATTATAGTCATCTGGAGCCCCATCGATTATCTTTTTCCGAGATCAACCCGGAGAGAGCCCTCTTGAGCGTGGTTTGATGTGGACCTAGAACCTTGTCTTTTCAGCCTGAGGCAAATCTAGGCCCTAACATACAGCATCAGCCTCCTCTTCAGGGGACTAAGAAGAAGTACAAGTGCTACAAATCAAAGGCGGACGAAATCTTTCTCAGATTAGAAGAGGACATTCAGTGGGGACAGATTATGGACTTCCCTGACAAAGTCTTGGTGGATCGCATCAGGGGACGAAACTACTCGGCTGCCCGTTTGAAAATATGGGTATTGGAGGTTTGTGGGTCACCATCTGGTTGACATCCCCTTCGTGCAGACTTTTCTGAGGGGATGGTTCGCATTGAGATTCGCTCGTGCCGATCACACCAATTGGGCCTTATCCTCCTACTGGCACTTCGAACATGCCCTAGTTCTTCTGAAGCGTTGGACACCTCTTTTTGATCCAGAGACTAAGCAAATTGGCATAGGATCAGTATGGATTCAGTTCCTGGGTCTCCCACTGCAATACTGGTCCGAGGACATCTTCAGGAGGATTGGCAACGCTATCGGAACTTACATGGAATACGATAAGTCCTATTAACACACGGGTATGATGGCATATGCTCGGATCCTTATAAATCTTGACACTCGAGGTGGCTTACAGGAGTACATCACTATACAGTGGAGGGACACATCCCACAAGCAGGTCATCAATTATGAAGGCATCCCATATCGCTACCACAGATGCCACAAAGTAGGGCATTTGTACAAGGATTGCCCTCTCTTGCACAAGAACAGGGGTACTGATCAGAGAATGGAGACTGAGTAGCCTAGTGGGAACCCTACTTGGCAGGATGTAGACACTGCACCAGCAAATATTGACAAGGATGCAGGGGACTCCCGTGGTACACCTGATAAAGAGGCAACTGACAAGCGTTTCGCTGGTACAATCCCTCCCTTGCCTCCTCCTCCAGCATGCTCCAGTCCAACGAAGGAGATCATCTCGACATCGAGTATGTTATCTACATCTTCCCCTCTCACTTCTCCTGTATCTGGCATTTCGGAAGATATTGCATCTCATTCATGTATGGGTACTTCTCCCCCTTTTTTTTCATCCTCGGTCTCTTTGTCTTTCTTGAGATCCTAGGGACTCGCGCCCCCCTCCTCTCTCCATTGCTCCCTTCCCCTTCCCCCTCCCACCATTGCCCCAAACATCCCATCTCTGACATCATCCTCCCTTCCTACTCTTCCCTCCCCCTCCCCCCTATATCCCCCCAGTACCCACTCCGCTCCAGATCGAACGATAGTGGTTTTGATGCGATTGGTCTAGACCCTTACCTCCCTTAAATCATCCAAGGGACACCCATCACATCTCACTAAAGCCAGACACACTGCGGGTGAATAAGTTGCCCTCGGGCGACAACAAACCATTGTCAGGGCCCTTAGAGCTAGGAATGGCCCTCAACCTCACCCTCTATGAAGTTCTTATCCTTCAACTGTAGAGGGTTTGCTAGCCCTCCCAAAAAACTAGCACTCAGAAGACTGCTTACTTCGACCCAGTTGGACATTATATTTTTACAAGAAACCCTTTGCTCGGCTGTTTCTCTTATTTATACTCTTAATTCTTGGCTGCCGAATTGGACCTTCCACGCCATGGACGCGTCTGGGAGATCCGGGGGTACATCTATTGGTTTCTGCAATAAGTCTATGGAACTTAGGAACTTATGGGGAGGCAGAGGCTTCATAGGCATGGACATATTTTCCCACTCAATTGAATCTGAAATCCGTATTATGAATGTATATGGTCCATGCTTGGACAGGGCGATATTTTGGAGTTCCCTCCTCGATTCAGAACTCTTGCAGGCAGACAATATCATTCTAGGAGGGGACTTGAATTTTTCGTTGGGATACAGTGAATCTTGGGGTCACTCGGCCCAAGTTGATGGCCTTACTAACACTATCTCTACGTTACTCGAGGAGCATCAGTGGGTAGACATTCCATCTGCCAGGATACAATATACTTGGTCTAACAATCGCAGTGGTGACCATAGCCTTGCAAGGAGACTTGATAGATTTCTCATCAAAGAAGCTTTCTTAGTTTCTCATCCTCGTATTAGACAGTGGGTTGGTACCGGAGGTATTTCTGTTCATCGACCAATATTTTTGGAGTTGGCAGATACAAACCTGAGGAATAAAATCCCCTTCAAGTTCAACACCTCTTGGTTCAAGGATCCCTCTTATATTCAATTGGTTTCCAATTATTGGCAAACCAACCCTATTATGGATCGCGAGGATCATACTTATGGCTTTATTAGAAAATTGATAGAACTTAAGAGGATCTCTAGAATTTGGGCACACCAGAAACGAAAGAATGATGACAACTTCCTAAGGGAGGCTGAACTGGCCATTGCCACATATGAGAACACATCTAATGGCACCTTCTTATCACAGGAAAGAAAAGACCTATATACCTCCCTTGTCACGAAGTGTTCCTAAATCCTGAAGGAAAGGGAGGAGAGCTGGAGACTTAGAAGCAGGGTAATTTGGCTCACTGAAGGAGATAACAATACTAAGTTCTTTCATAAATTTTCCAATGGTAGAAAAGCTATAAACACTATTTGGGAACTTCACAATGATCAGGGTCAATTGGTAACCACATAGTGGGATCTGGCTAGATTAGCCATTGAGCACTTTAAAAGCATCTACAAGGCGCCTAGAGATGTGAATATTTTGGAAATCATGCGGGTTGCTGAACATTTTCCCAGGTTTGTACAGAAGAAAGACTCGGAGAATCTGATGATGGAAGTGTCGAGGGAAGAACTTGAAGCAACTATAAAATGGTTCAAGAAAGACAAGAGCCCTGGACCTGATGGGTGGACCATCAAATTCTTTATCGTTTTTTTTGATATTCTGAGAGATGATTTACTCAAGATTGTGGAGGATTTCAGAAGAAGTGGAAAAATATCCCCAGCCATCAAATCCACCTTCATTGCCCTTATTCTAAAATCTGACTTCCCTTCCTCTTTCAACGACTTCCGACCCATCTCCCTTTGCAACTGTCTGTACAAGATTATTGCAAAGATCATCACAAATTGACTGAAGCCAATCCTGTCTAGACATATATCCTCAGAGCAGTTTGCTTTTCTTCAACATAGACAAATACATGAGGCTATTGCCACATCTCAGGAACTCCCACACACTATGCAGACGAAGAAGCAGAAAGGCATGATCTTGAAGGTGGACCTCTCGAAGGCCTTTGATAGAGCAAATTGGCTGTACATTAGATTATTACTGACCCACTTGGGCTTTCCTTATGCATATATCAAGTGGATCATGAGCTGCGTCAAGGATGTCTTACAGTGTGTTATTAAATGGGGAAGCCACATCTTTTTTCTCTTCGGAGAGAGGACTCAGGCAGGGATGTCCTCTCTCCCCCCTACTTTTTTTACTTATCATGGAAGGATTAAGAAGAACAATCATCGTTGCTCGTAATAGAAATCAATTGGTTGGCATCAAGATTTCAGAGAATTTTTATCTAACCCACCTATTGTTTGTTGATGACATTCTCATTTTTTTAAATGGCAGTATTGGAGACACCACGGTCCTCCAGAATATTTTCAAACTTTTTCAACAGGCAACCGGGATGATAGTAAATGACGGGAAATCCACGATTACTACATTCGGATGCTCACAACATGAGATCATATACACCACACAGTGCTTCCCCTTCACCTTTCTGAATCCGGAAGACGGTATAAAATATATGGGATTTAGGCTTAAGCCCCTAAGATACAGGATTGCCGACTAGACGTGGCTCATTGCTAAAGTGGAAAAGCGCCTACAGATTTGGTATCATAAATACCTATCCCGTGCAGGTAGATTAGTCCTTATTAAAGCTGTGATCGAGGCCACACCTGTTTTCTGGATGACCCTAGCATGGATACCAAAAGGTATTTTGAACATACTCCAAAGTATATGCTGCAGATTCTTATGGAAGGGCAACCTACTGGGTAGAATATTCGCTTGGGTCAAATGGGACAGAATTGCAATACCAAAGAGATGGGGAGGATGGGGCATCAAAAGGCTTGATCTTTTTTCAAACGCTCTGGCAGCAAAGCTTGGTTGGCACCTTATCACCACCAACAGTCTATGGTCCCGGGTTGCACAAGTGAAATACATCTGGCCCATGAACTTGATGGACTGGTTCAGACAGCAACATGGAATGAGTAATAATATCTCCAATATTTGGAAGGCGGTTGTGAATGCATTACCACTTCTACGAGAAGGTATCACGTGGAGAATAAATGAAGGCAATGCTGTTTGTATTGGCACAGACCCATGGATTGGCTGTGGCAATGCACACAGACTGCTAGCAGACTTGATAAGGCACCTAAACAGCAGGGGTATCACTCACATTAAACACATCGGTGACAGAAATAATTCCACCTTTCTACAGCAGGAATGGAAATCGGCTCATGACTTGGACATCCCCAAACAGTGGCGACTCGACTGGCAGGAATACACGGATGCACTTACACAAGCACATATCCGACTGACTGAAGAACCGGACGAGGTTATTTGGGCTTTTTCCAAACACGGAACATACTCTCCTAAAGAGGGCTACATTAGACTAATGGAACCATTCAAACCTCAGAACATAAACCCGAGTTGGAGATTGCTCTGGAAGCTTAAGGCAGCTCCCCGTACCCACCTATTGCTGTGGAATATACTGTTTGATAAGATCCCTACAGGGACTAATCTGATGAAAAGATCTTTTCATGGTCCTTTTTGGTGTCACCTGTGTCGCAATGATGAAGAGAGTACTGAACATCTCTTCCTAAATTGCCCATCCTCTAAGGAATATTGGAATTGTATCATTGCACACTATCCTTTCCTAAAATCATGGCAAGGGCATAACATACTAGATGCCTGGAATACTTGGTGTCAAAACCATATTGGAAAAGCTAGGAACATGCCCCTTCTAGTCTGCTGGTCTATATGGATTGCTAGAAACAATACTACTTTCAATCTCAAAGCCCCCCATTGGCCATCTATACTGCTCCATACCATTGCTGACTTTGATCTTCTTCCCGATGAGGACACAAATATCCTCCCCACGCCATCATTCCTGTAACCATAGGCAAATCAAAACCGTGGGCATACTTTGATGGCTCTGCGCAGGAGGCAGGATGTGGTGGAGGAGCCATTCTCTACCTAAATGATACACATTGTTTTAAGATCCAAATTAATCTAGGCAGGGGAACTAATAATTATGATGAACTCTGTACTGCTAAACATCTCATCCACTTTGCTTTGGAATAACACTGCAGACATCTATAGTTGTTTGGTGATTCCAAAATCGTTTGTAATTGGTTAAATAATGCATCCCATTGTAATGCATTTTCTTTGAGGCATATACTAGGAGAAGCACAAAGATTGATATCTTCTTTTGACTCCTTTGCCTGTCGCCACATTTACAGGGAGAAAAATACGGGGGCAGACCACCTTTCAAAAGAGGCAGCGCTTAGACAGGGCAATGACTGGATGATTTGGGAGGAAATTGATGGGTCCTTCCATCAATACTATCATAGACCTTTTGTGGAACTTGGAGAAAATGGGCTATAAGCCCTATTACTTTTTTCTCATATTGTATAAATCATGTTTCTTGTATCTACTTTAGTGGTTCATATATATGATATTGGACATACTGTTTCGATTTTGGTACATAGTTTCTCTCTTTGCGAAGAGACATTACAATTTGGGACTGTTCTCTCTATTTGTTAGAGAGAAGGCATAGACACATTTCAGCTGATAACAGACTCCCTGCGTGGAGATGCAACTGTTTTTTTCTATCTTTTTTGGTCACAGTCTTATGTATCTTGACATGCAATCTTGTATCTTGACATGCAATCTTGCCTCCACATGCATATGCCTCGGCATCTACAAAATGTAATTTATTATATATCAGTAGAAATTACAACTTTTTTCCATAGGATATATATATATATATATATATATATATATATATATAGTGTAATTTCTAGACGAAATGATTTTTTCACGACATATTTTTTTGTTAATTTTAATCAAAACTCATCACATATTTTTAAAAACTTGAGTTTAAGTTGATTAATGTGTAGAATTCAAGAGCAAAAATGCATTTTAAAAAACAAAAAATCACATTCTTTCTTGAAATTGTTTGGTTGGATTCCAGCGAAAAAGTCTATTTTGTCTGTAAGTTAGACCTCACACACACATATATATAATTTTAAGTTTCACATTTTATAGAAGTTATTTAATTTTTAGTAAATAAAATATTTTTTATTTTATTTTTATTATATAAAATTTAAAAACTTTACAATATAAATATGATTAGAAGAGAACTTCTTCAGAGAGGTCAAATCAAATAATTTTCTTGGACCCAACATTTCGAAACCTTTAGTGTGGTTCATCATCAGAGCAAAGGTGGAGTCCCTGATCTAACATTAACAATATATATATATATATATATATATATATATATATATATAGATGGAGATGCTTAAGAGAAAACAAGGAAAAACAAATTTTCAATTAATTTTAATATAAGAAATAGATAGAAATATAAATATAACAAATTTATATTTCATAAATATTTCAATCAATTATTATCTATAAGATTTTTATTATCTATAAGATTTGAAATAATGATTTTATAAAGACTAAATCCAATACAAACGAATTAATCTACGCTTTGTAAATTATAACGCAAGATATAAAATGCTTTAATTTTTTTCAATTAATTATTATTGGAAACCTTAATACTCATTTTTCATTGTCATATGGTAATGAATATTTTATTCTTACTTTATTTTTATTTTTAGGTCTGGCCAAATCAATTATAACTTGCTTATTAGATTGTATGAAAAATAATCATCATTTGTTATTATAATTTAATTTAATTTTTGGTCCCTATCATTAGAGCATTTTTACTATTAAAAAGTTACTCTTGACATTTTTATGGTTGAGTCTACAATGATTCATTTAAGTAGATCTAGTTAACACAAATATTCCAATCTCCAAAACTTTTAAACCACATAAAAAACAAAACTTTTTAAAAATAACAAATTTTATCATAATTCATTATTAAATTAACCATAGATAATTAAATAATAAAGATCACTATTATAAATTATTATCAAAAGTAAATCTGCTTAGCACAAATATTCCAATCTCCAAAACTTTTAAACCATGTAAAAAACAAAACTTTTTAGAAATAACAAATTTTATCATAATTCATTTTTAAATTAACCATAGATAATTAAATAATAAAGATCACTATTATAAATTATTATCAAAAAATTTATGACCATAACCATGACTAATTACCAGAAACAAAATATAGAAGATGAACTAGTGTGGGCAATTTAAAAGACGTATGTAATAGATCCGGATGAGAGATCTCTGAAATCCAGATTCCAAAAGTATAAGCATAATCTGCTCCATCTGCGGGTGCTATCCAAGAAGTCAAGAGCAGCTTGCAGAGCCGCCACTATAATTTAGCCATCGATTTTCTATGATAGCTGGACTCCGGTACACGTAAGTTTTTTTTTGACTCGGCCGAGAAGTTTAGGTGAGGTGGGTTAATAAACCAACTAACAGTGCGTGGTTTTTATGACAAAGTTTTAAAAGGTCAACTTTTAAAACTTTCGAGATCTTTGTTACAAGTTACCGTGACTGATTAAACTTTTGAAAAAAAGTTCACGTGTTAAGTTTTTTATATATAAAGATTTTCTTTAAATTCTTTTATATATAAAAATTAATATCAAGACTTTTTGAAAAGGTTTCTTTTTAGAAAGATTTTTTTTTAAGTTTTTTTTTAATAAAAAATCTAGGGTTTTATTGAAAGGGGTATTATTTTTTTTGAAAAATAGTTTTATAAAGGAGAAATTTAGGGTATTTTTTTTAAAAAGAGAAAGTTTTGGAGAAAGATGGCTTTCTCAAATTGCAGCCCAGTTCCTACCGTTTACACGGAAAGATTATGATGTGTGGGCCATTAAGATGGCGACCACATTGCAGGGACATGATGTTTGGGATTATATGAAGTTTGGGTTTTCAGAACCTATGAACGAAGAAGAAGAACAAGCTCTCACTAATGCAGAGAGAGAACAATGGAAGAAAGACAAGAAGAAGAATGCACATGCGTTGCAGCTTATTCAACAGAGAGTGGACCTAACAGTGTTCCAGAAGATAACAGGGAGTGGACCTAACAGTGTTCCAGAAGATTATGACCACGTCTTCAACAAAAATAGCATGGGATACTTTGGCGACAAACTATAAAGGTATGGCCAAAGTCAATATTGTTAAGTTGCAGAATACTAGGAGAGATTTTGAAAGTCTGCAAATGAAAGAGACAGAGGACATCGATTATTTCATGAATCGGGTCATAACTGTTGTAAATCAGTTAAATATTTATGGTGAAGATATAAAAGATCAAAGAGTGGTTGAGAAGGTCCTCCGATCTTTGTCTACCAAATTTGATGTTGTGGTAGCAGCCATAGAAGAAGCCAAGGATTTGGCATCATTGACAGTTGATGAGCTTATGGGATCACTTCTATCGCATGAGGCAAGGATAGACAGAAATAAGGATTCCACTTTAGAGACCGCTTTCAAAAGTCAGGTTTCTATTTCAAGAGACAGAGGTCGAGGCAGAAGTAGAACGAGAGGCAGAGGACGAAGTGGAAGATATGGTGGTCAAAGAGATGATCGAGAAGATCATGAACATGCAAATGGAAGCAACTACAAAATCTTCAACAATAATCAAAGAGTTGACAAATCAAAGGTGAGATGTTATCACTGCAATAAATTTGGTTATTTTGCTCGTGATTATAGGAAGAAAATAGTTGATCAAGGGAACCAGAGAGCTAATGTCACTACAGAGAGTACTAACTCTATGTTCCTAGCTTGCCATACCATGCATGAACCTTCTGCTAGTGTGTGGCTATTAGACAGTGGTTGCAGTAACCACATGACAGGCAATAAGGATTTGGTTGCAAATTTCGATCAATCTGTGAAAACAAAGGTAAAGTTGGGGACTGACAAGACTGTGGAAGTAGATGGCAAAGGAGTGGTCAACATTCTAACCAAGCAGGGGGAGCCAAAGACAATCTCAAAGGTATATTATGTTCCTAGTCTTAAACATAATTTGTTAAGTGTTGGTCAATTGACACAGAAAGGATACAAAGTTATCTTTCAAGGTCAAGAAGTTGTTATATATGACAAGCCCCCAAGCAGGCAATTGATAGGAAAGGTGCAAATGACAAGGAACAAACTCTTTCCTCTAATTTTGAATTACAGTGGTCAGGTGAGTTCTTTTACAGTTGCATGTTCTGATGATTATTGGTTATGGCACTTTCGATTTGGACACTTGCACTTTTCTAGTTTAAGATTGTTGCAGCAAAAACAAATGGTCGGAGGATTACCTCCCATCAAAGAGCCTGCTAGTACTTGTGAGTTTTGCATCTTGGGAAAACAACACCGTGAAAGTTTTCCAAAGGGAGTTACATACAAAGTAAAGCAACCTCTTGAGCTATTGCATACAGACTTGTGTGGACCTACAAGGACACAATCGATTGGTGCAAGTTGCTATTTCCTCACTTTCATTGATGACTATAGCAGAAAGACTTGGGTTTACTTTTTGAAGCAGAAGTCTGAAACTTTTGCAAAGTTCAAAGAATTCAAAGCCTTAGCAGAGAACCAGAGTGATCGACAGATCAAAGTATTGAGGTCAGATCGTGGTGGAGAATATGACTCAAAGGCATTCCATGATTACTACAAGCAGCATGGGATCAGAATATAATTTACAACCAGGTACACACCGCAACAGAATGGTGTAGCAAAGAGAAAGAACAGGACAATTATGAACATGGTAAGAAGCATGTTGAAAGGCAGAAACTTGTCTAATGAGTATTGGGCAGAAGCAGTTGCATGTGCTATTTATGTGATCAACAGATCTCCTACAAAGAGTGTGATAAATAGAGTACTAGAACAAGCATGGTCAGGTATGTATTGCAGCATATCTCATCTCAAAGTATTTGGATGTGTAGCTTATGCACATGTGCCTAAGGAGCGAAGAGGAAAATAAAGTGAGAAATACATATTCATTGGTTATAGTGAGCAATCAAAAGCTTACAAATTGTATAACCTTGTCTCAAAGAAGACCATAATTAGCAGAGATGTTGTGTTCAAGGAACAAGAGCCATGGAATGGAACTGTAGACGAAACAGTTGATGCACAAGTGCCACTGATGGAAGAAAATGATGTAGTAGAAAAGGAGCAGCAAGAATCACAAGTGAAGACACCAAACAGAGGCACACCAACAAGGACTCCAAGATTTTTAGAGAAGCATGCATCCTCAAGCACATCAACAGATCAAGATTCTCCCAGCAATCAATTAGGTGATGAATCAAGCAATGGTAAGAGAAAGATGAGAAGTTTGAAAGATATTTATGATGATTTGGATGTTAGTTCAAATTTTGCATTGTTGTCATTCCAACCTTCTTCGCTTGAAGAAGCAATCAAAGATGAAAATTAGGTGCAAGCCATGGATGAAGAAATTGAAGCTATTGAAAAGAATGACACATGGGATTTGGTTGATTTACCAAAGGACAAAAATATCATTGGTGTGAAGTGGGTGTACAAGACAAAGTTGAATGAGAAAGGTGAAATTGACAGATTTAAAGCAAGACTTGTAGCAAAAGGATTCTCGCAGCAACTAGGAATAGACTTTGGAGAAACGTTTGCTCCGGTAGCCAGATTGGATACTGTAAGAGCAGTTCTAGCCACAGCAACTCAGAACAAGTGGAAATTATATCAGATGGATGTGAAATCAGTCTTCTTGAATGGAATTCTAGAAGAGGAAATTTATGTGCAGCAACCTCCAGGATATGAAGTTGAGAGTAATGAAGAAAATGTTTATAGGTTGAAGAAAGCGCTCTATGGACTGAAGCAAGCGCCTAGATCTTGCTATAGCAGAATCGACAGCTACATGATTAAGAATGGATTTTGTAGAAGCAACATTGAGCCTACCTTGTACACAAAGGTAAATGAGCATGGACAGATTTTGATTGTTTGCTTATATGTTAATGACATGATTTTTACAGGTGATTTTGACATAGATGAATTTAAAGAATCCATGATGAAAGAATTTGATATGACAGATCTTGGTCTCATGAAATATTTTCTTGGCATAGAAGTTGAGCAATCTGAAAAAGGAATTTTTATTTGTCAAAATAAATATTCTAAAGATTTGTTGAAAAGATTCAGGATGGAAAATTGCAAACCTGTCCCTACTCCAGTTGTAATAGGTACAAAGTTAAGCAAGGATGATGAAGGATCAGATGTCAATCCAACTTTATTCATGATTTGAACAACTTCAAGCGTAGAGTTTGGGTCATAGATTTCCTTCAATTTTTGTAAGGCTTCGAAAGCATTTGAAAATGGTGAAATATGGCGACTCACCTCTTCATTTACAGATGCTGCAATCAAGGCATAGGCTTTGATGTTCTTATTTTTGCAAATGGTGAATTCCTTGTCTAAGGTAGGCTTTTCTGGTTCTTTGTCTCCTTCTCCAACACAAACTCCTTTCCACAGCTCATTAAAAATGAGAGTGTGTTTAATCTTCCAAGACCACTAAGGATAGTTATCCTTCCCATTTAGAACCACTCCCATAATAGATATCAATAAGTGCATTTTAAAAATGTACTCTGCTGCCAATATATTAAAAAATACACTTTTGGTGGTTAAAAAATGCAGTTCTGGTGATTAAAAAAATGCAGTTGGGGGACATGGTATATGGGGGAAGGAGTATCTAGGGGAGGTGGTATATGAGGGAGAGGTCAACGATTGACCGAGAGTCAACAATACCGGAACAACGTTATACCAGACTGTTATGAAACCAGCTCAAGAAAAGATAGAAAAGATAGATCAACGCCTTAGAATTCAGCCTCTTCGAGGGGTCAATCTCCTTTACATTACATAAATGAACAATTCTTGGATGATACAAATGAAAAGACTTCCTTTCTATATATAGGAGTCTAAGGGGTCATAACATAATCAGAGCCGACATAACAATAATAATGTAAGGGCACAATAATAACAATAGTGGGCTTCTATGGGGTACAATAGTAACAATATGGGCACTACATGGGTACATCAATATAATAAGTGGGTTGTACTAATAACAATAAGGGGCTACACTAGTAGTATAGGGGCCTAACATGCCCCTCTCCTTCAAAAAGCGTTGTCCTCAATGCTTGATTAGTTCTTGATTCTTCTGTATAAAATTCTTGTCCTCCCATGTGGAATCTTCAATGGGTAAGTTCTTCCACTTGATGAGATACTCTGAAATTGATCGATTTCGTAGCTATCAGGTTCTTGTTTCTATGACTGCTCCAGGTTTCAATATGATTTTTCCTTCCTCTTCAATTTTCGACAATATTGTTTGAATTGGGATCTTTTGCAACTTTTGAATAAGTGGCCATACTTCTTCGTCCTTCTTCCATTCATCCCTTGCTTCGTTTATCCAATCTGGTTGGATAATAGAAATAGCACAAAACAATGCTTCCACATCCTCATCCTTGAAGAGTCTTCCCATTCGGTAAGGTCGCCATTTTTTAAGTGCATGTAGTATTGCCAACATTTCCTTCTCATAAATAGCTTGCTTGAGATGTAGGAGTAAAAACACCCAATCACCTACATCAAAACATTTTTCACTATGATGTTGATTTACCTGTTGTTTCGTTTCATTTTGCACCGAAGTGGTGTTATCCTTTAAAATTTGGGGAACTTGTTGTTGATGCTCGATGTGATCTTTCACTGCTTGAACCTTTTTCTTCTTGATATGTCCTTCTATATCTAGAGTTTGAGGAGTGGTAATTTCTTCCAATCCTTTACAAGATATGGTTGAATTCATTTCTTGATGCTCGATGTGATTTTTCACTTCTTGAACATTTTCTTCTTGATATGTCCTTCTATCTTGATAGTTTGAGGAGTGGTAATTTCGACCAATGAATTACAAGATATGGTTGGATTCATTTCTTCTTTCTCGATGTGATCTTTCACTTCTTGCACCTTTTTCTTCTTGATATGTCCTTCTATCTTGAGAGTTTGAGGAGTGGTAATTCTTGCCAATGCTTTACAAGATATGGTCTGATTCATTTCTTCTTTCTTTGGGGTGGGGTCCTGACATATATCTTCTTCCTTTGATGTTTCTTGATCCTTTTCTTCCTCCTCTTCATATTCTATGTAAAATAATTTCTTCTCAGCACACTTATGACCTTTAGTGCATTTGCTATCACAATTGTAACAAAGCCCTTTTTCTCTTTTTTCCTCTAATTGTTGTGGTGTAACCCTTGTAGGTTGTGGAAAGCTAGGAGAAACAACACTTTCATCATTATAGTTGTGAGGGGTATGCTTCCTGGTTTCCATAATTTTGCTTTCCACTATGCCACAAAGCCATTTTACTCTTTCCAATTGTTGTGTTGTTGCTCTAAAGAAGGTGTTGCTCTTTGTATCCTCATAATGTGCTATCATTTCCTCCATGAAAATTGACCACGTAACAAGTTGTTTACGAGAACAAAGCCCTTTATACCATAAAAATTGATCTGGTTCTAAATATGAAGATGCAATACATACCTTTTGTAACAGTGGTACACCAAGTAGATCAAAATATTGCTCCATCGGAAGTATCCAATTTACCGGATCCTTGCCGTCAAACTTCCTCATCTTGCTTTTTCTTGATTTTAGGAGCTTGATCTTGAAACGACTGTAACTTTGTACTTTCGGATCTTTAAGTTCTAAAATTTTGACCTGTAGTAGCCCTCTGTGTCCTCTTTCCAATGGCACCAGTCTGATCCAAATTGGATTCTCCAAGAAAGAGTTATGCACAATCTCCCAAGATGACCTGATTATAGACCTTTCCAGAAGAGCGAACTTGTATGAAGTGCCACGTGTCACTGTTTCAACCTTTGGCTCTAAAAAATATATAGAAGAAACTACAGTCTGTCCTCTTTCTGTACCTTCTTACGAAATTTCAATCCGATTCTCAGAGAGAAAATTATGACGATTTTCCCCAGGTCACCTTTTTGGAATGTAATTCAGGAGTCTGCAAAAAGACCAAATTCCTCAGATCATATCTCCGCAAATATAGCGCGAGAAGCTCTGAAATTCGGACTCGAGCTTCCATGCGGTCTCGTCTCAAATGGGTTTTTTTTTAGGTTCTGAAACGTCGTAGAAAAAATGTTATAGTGAAAATGCCACGATAACCTGTTTGGAGCAGTGAAACCCTAGAATCCAAAGCTCTGATACCAAATGTTATGAAACCAACTCACAAAAAGATAGAAAAGAGAGATCCACACCTTAGAATTCAGCCTCTTCGAGGGGGAAACCTCCTTTACATTACATAAATGAGCAATTCTTGGATGATACAAATGAAAAGACCTCCTTTCTATATATAGGAGTCTAAGGGGTCATAACATAATCAGAGCCGACATAACATTAATAATGTAAGGGCACAATAATAACAATAGTGGGCTTCTATGGGGCACAACAGTAACAATATGGGCACTACATGGGTACATCAATATAATAAGTGGGATGTACTAATAATAATAAGGGGTTACACTAGTAGTATAAGGGCCTAAGATAGACAATGAAACAATGTATATCATCGTATATATATATATATATGGAAAAATTTATTTAGGTAATATGGAACAATGTATTTAGGTAACCGGTGTGCGGGATATGAGAAACTGGAGCAGTGTGTTATGACAGCGGGATATGAGAAACTAGAGCGAGAGTTATGACAATGGGATATGAGAAACTGGAGCGGAAGGAAGGTATGTTATTACAACGTTATGGAGTGATGAACTTGAAGGTTCAACGTAAGAGTGCACAGAGGTGGTTTAATACAGTGCAACAGAAGGAGAGGGCGTACAGTGAATACACTTGTGGGAGCCGAGGGGGCCGTGTATGGAAATAGTAGAGCAGTGAACACAGTCACTCCAATGTACACCTCATTCAACTAAATAAAAAACTTCATGCATTCACCATATATGTCATTGAACATCAATCTTATTCAATGTATGAGCTTGATAATGAACTCCGATTATTGAAAGCACTTACCAAACATCGCAACACCTCTAGGTTTTGACCAGGTTCTCACACCAATTCTTCAATCGTTTCGAACTTTCCAACGCACCAGCTTGCAAAGCAATGTCTCAACACAAAAATACGGCCCCTTCAACAGTAAGATTACTGTTGAATATGACATGCAGTAACACACTTCAACGAATGTATTCAACAATGAACGAGATTTGTAGGGTTTCGACAAAGATTTTAGTCTGCTAAAGATGCAGAACAAAGGAATAGAATATGGAAGAGAAATCTGATAGGAGTTACACTATAGAAAGCTAATTTGGGACCTGTGCTTTGATACCATTCTAGGCCAGGAGGTAACTCCTCAAATGAACTATGTTTATTCATTTAGATTATTCATAGTTATATACATGAGGGAGTGACTCTTGGGCTTCACCTCCCAATGACTCTTCCTTTTCCATTATTTATTATTTACATTATTTACAACTGTTCACCCAATCCCCATGATTGGATGTCAACAAAAAATATAACAAGGCCAGCCATGAGTAACAAAAAACCAATAGGTCGTTCAAGGTGAGAGGCAGAGTATGATTATAGTAAAATAAGGAGAGGTTATTATGTCCTAGTGAGAAAATCAAGGCTCCACAATATGATCCCTTTGAGATATTGGAAAAGATGGGGCATAGTGCCTATAGACTTAATATATCCCCATATATGAACATTTACTTAGTGGTAAATGTAGAGAATTTGAAACTCTATGAGCCTTCCATGCTAGGTCAAAAAAAGAAACAAATCCTTGACATATTCGTTTGAAAAGCTAGCTTCCACGCAAAGCTAAATGGTAGAGTCGAGAGAATGTGGAGGAAAAATTTGCTTTCCTCATTCAGTAGAAGATTTTGGGGACCAAAAGCCTTCCAAAATGCAGAGGTGTGATATGTATTGGATCATTATTTTATTTTCCATCCATATTGATGCTTTCATAGTGGAATAAGTGGAGGAATAAACTCACAAGAACATTTTTACCAGTGGGCACTTGTTTGGTGAATTTTGGCTTGAAACCTTTCATAAGAAATTTAGGGCATAAAATGGAATTTTGAGGGGGGGGGGGAGTTTGTTTCTTAAGAATTGAATCCCTAGCACTATTCTACACACAAATAAATATCCAATGAAGCAAGAATTACCTCAATCAAAGTCCATATGCAAAATTTATGCCGTTCGAAGTTGCCCTTCTTGTTTTGACCACCGTGATTCAAGATGATTCCACGTTAACCCCCATTATTCATGGAAAATAGGCCAGCCATGTGATCATAATGAATAAGGCTCTAGAAGAGTTGATAGTGTAACTCTAATTAAGAGTTGAAGGAGTAAACATAACCATTAGTAGCCTATCGAGTTGTGTTATAACCATGCCACTAGGAGGAAAAGGGATTCCATTATATTTGAGTGAATTTTGTTCCATAGATGAGAAGAAGAGTCAAGAGTGTATAGGGAGATATAAAACAAAGAGGGTTTGTGCATGTAGCAGGCCATGGGCCATAGGCCTCACTTCTTTGTACTTGCATCCATTTTCCATTCAGAGAAAGAGAGCATAGCAATCTCACCTCCCAGTTGGGTTTTCTCTCAAAAGGGTCTCCCAAATTATAAATTGTGTTAATTTATGGTTTTTGAATTTATTTCGTTGTTCTATATTTTTTTCATAATTATAATTTGCATGTATACGCAATAAACATTGATTAAAAAATCCAAAAATCTAAGGAGAAATAAAACCTCATAGTGTAGATTTTCGATTTTCTAAGATATTTTAGTACATATGTTGTGACAAATTGTCCAATTGAAAAATTAAACAAACTTACACTTCTTATAAACTTAAATAATAATAAAATTAGTAGTCTAAACATCTAAGTTATTATCATAGTAAATTCAAAAACCAATTTATGGAAATACATTTTTCTCACTCCCCTATTTTGGTTTAAAATCCCCCATCCCAATAATTTATGGTGCTAAAGGGAAGTCAATGTACTCATTGTAGTAGTCATTATGCGAATGGAGGATTAAAGAAATATAACTTTCATTGTGTCACCATTTCTGACATTTAGATTTATGAAATTCAAGGTAAACCCAAAAAAAGTAATAAAGATAAGTTTTTTTCTTTTTAAAGTAACGTGCACTTCAAAATCTAAATCAATATTAACAAAATATTTTTTTATAGTGTTTTTTTTTTCTTTTTGTAAATTTTGTCTATGATTTTTATTGTTAACAAAAATGATTACATTGATAAATATTTATGCCCACGTCGGAAGATCTTGAGTAGCTTCTAAAATGACCAAAACACAACTGATAAAAACATTATTGAGACAACACTTATGCTAAGGAATACATATGTAAATACCTTGGATATAGATATGAAAACAAACAAACTATGACTGTCATAAGCAAAAAACATCCTAGAGCCATTGACATCGCTCGATAGAATAAAAGTATAGTGATTACAAAAAGCAAAGAGTAGCTACCAACAATTAGAAGTAGACAGTAAAAATAATGTATGTAGACCTCATTGACCTTGGGAAGATTTGTCTTGCTTAAAGGAAGATCTCTTGAAGAAGTGCCTTGTGCTATAATTAGGGTTTTTTAGCATCTACAGGGCCAAAGTTGGAGGACGAAGTTGCAGGGTCAAAGTTGGGGTAGAAGTCGAAGTTGGAAGCTAGTTGATGATGGATTGAACCTTGTTGATCTTATCCTATTGAAAGGATTTAGTTAAGGGTTGACTTGGTGCTTGGAGGAGGACTTGGTCTAGGGTTTGGGTCTTGATTATCTCATTTGAAGCAGATTCTATAAGAAGAGAAAATATTTTCTAGGTTTTCTACTTTGAGGGGTTTTTCCCTAGCTTGGAGCCTAATTTATGTATCCTTTGTCTTTACTATTTTTCTCTTGACAATTGTTTGATGAAGAAGAACTAATAAATAAAATATAAGAAGATAAATAATGTTCACAAGCAATTATTTAGGTTAAGAAAAATAATAATTAATAGCTTCCATATTTCATTTTCAAACATGGCATCAGAGCCAAGGTGAACAAGTGAAGGTTGCTGAGAAGATAATCTTGTGGAAATAAACAAGGGTTTTCCAAGGAAAATCACTTACAGAAGGATCAAGACTACATCAAGCTCTCATCAAAGGAAGGCTTGAAGAGGAAGGTTACAGGTAAGTTGTTGATCTCTCTTGGAAGTAGATCTATTTGGAAGGCATCTTTGAAAGAAGCATCAAGCAAACTTGGTATCATTCATCACTCTTTGAAGTTTTTGCTAAAGGTATCCTAGAATACATCTTTATAGGACATCATTGAAGTCTCTTTGAAGATCTTGAAAGCCTCGAGATAGTTGAACACATCATCAGAGAAGGGAAGACTCTTGATTGACAAGTACGTATCATATTATCACTCTATGTCTAAATATTTAGTTCATATGGGTTCTTTCTGCAAGGAAAGAAATAATCTCGTTGACTCAGAAAATTTCTTAGCATGGAAGAAAAGTATTGATCTGGCACTTATGGAACATGAAATAATGGAATATGTTCTCGGTGAAATTATTGAACCTAGCAAAGATAAGACTCAAGAACTAGAAAAATACAAGAAAGGAGAAGTGAGGGCACAAAGGATAATTGTTGAATACATTAAGGATCATAATGTTCCATTTGTTTCTAATTTGAATACTTTTAAGGCTATGTATGACAAGCTAGTAAATTTGTACTCTATAAGTACATTAGGACAAAATATGTATTTGGTAAATAAAATATATAAATGAATAAATTGAAGGATGGGGATATGGCCTCCTTTTTAATGAATATTTATCAAATAAGAGATTAGTTGCAAGGGCTCTGTTATCACCCCAATAAACTCTCCTAGGTTGTATATCAGAGATGCTCAGGAACATTACAAACTCAACAAAATGTTGGAAAAATGGTGGATGAATGAAAGAAATGTTGCATATTCAAGCCAGATAACCACTTCTACTATGCTTAACCCCAGACATGGGTGAACACCCCAAACTACAAGGCTTTAGACCACAAATTACTCATAGTTTTAAAGAAAATGTGAAGATGGAGAATACTGATCACACTAGCAGATGCACAGGACCCTGTGATGGCCAGCTGCAACCAGTTAAAAAGGTCTGTAAATCTATTCTCTAATGCACAGACATGATGACAGCTCTCTGCCATTAAATAATAGAAACCTGCATACAAATTCAATGATACATGATAGATTCAAACACAGAGGTGGGATGACAGCCCCTCTAATGCTAAAACATCTACAACACATGAATAAATACATAACAGGCACAACTTGGAACAAAGAAGAAGAAGTGGAAAGTGAGCAATCAACAGTAAAAGAAGCTTGTATTAGCTGGAAATAAACACCAGAAGCTGCAAGTGTCACAATAGTTGCAGTCTCCAGAAGTTGAAGTTTACACCAAAATAACATTCATCAACCTGATTACATCTTGCTTTTTGGAATATATAGAGTTTGTTCACAAAAAATCTCTGCTAACCTATGCGTGGAGGGGTCATAACTGACCACCAACCACATTTACAATCAGATATGGGCTTTAATACAATTTGATTGTTTTAATGGATCAATTTGACTTTTACTGGTACTTTGTTGTCCTTCTTGAATAGGTGAAGTATGATTTGAATGAATTTCAATAACTGCTGCAGTCATTGAACTATTCGAGGATCGTCCTTCTCGTCCTTGGCCGTGCTACTCTTTGAATGAAGTTGCTGAGGATTCAATGCACTGAGTACCAGATCATCTCTTCCTTCTTCGCGTGCACAAAACAGGCCAAAAACACTGAAAAATACATTGAAAATGGATGATGAACTGGGCATGAATGCTGACCGTTGGATAGCTCAGATGGATGGCCTAGATCTCTTGGAGGGCAGCGTCGGGAGGAAACAGAAGCACGATGGAATATTAGCCGTTAGATCTGGCAAATCGGACGGCGGAGATCGGCGTATGAGGGTTATCGGGAGGCATGTGTATGGGAAGAACGAGGACCGTCGGATCATGGATGGGGATGATCAGACGACTATCGGAAGCAGAAGCAGCGTGATGGTTAACGAGCGGGGGGTCGTACGGGAAGGGCGGTAAGAGGTTTCCCCGCACCGCTTTGGGAGCTATGGTGGTTTTTGTACCGCGGGGCGCGATCCTATAATATGACGATGCGTGGCTGATGGGACGACGGGGATACCGCTTTCCCCGCTGACTAACAGACATGCGGTTCACAAGGGCGGGGGCTGCGAACACCGTCAGATCGCAAGGCGGAAGATCGGACAACTCAGGATTAATGCACATATTTGTTGGATGATGTGACAGGTGAGGGCCCGGCGGGTTATAATTTTTTATTATATGCGCGACATTATAAAGGATTAAGACTTTAGTATCGGTGACTAAACAAATAATGAGTTTATATGGGGTTTAAATGGGTTATGAGGGTTTTTAGTGTTTAATCAAAAAATGACCGAGAGTCGGTAAAAAAGGGTTTAGGTGGGGTTTTGCAGTGTTTAAATAAAAAAAGTGTGGGTGCCAGGGAAAAGGGTTTAAAGGAGAGTAAAGAGGATATAAGGGGATGGAGGAAACGGAGGTGTGGGAGTTATAAGGAGAAAAGGGAAAATGAAGGAGAAAGCATGAAAAACTACTGCCAGCCTTGTACAACCAAACCAGCACTACTCAACACCTATTTTGATCCATCAAGTATCAATGAACATAGCAGAGCTAACAGGCTCGAGCAGACAATTTATGACTATGAAATGACCATCTGTGTACTAAATTCCTTTCCACTAGAATGGAGCAGTTTTGCAACTAGCATTTACTCTAAGAAAGAATTAATTCCTTTTGATGAGTTGTGGGCTCAATTCATCTTGGAAGAAACCAGGATTAAGGTAAAATATGATATCGAATTAGATGAACATTCTCAAGCCTTTGTTCAAAGGACCAAGAAGCTGAAGAAGGGAAAGTTTGGACAGTCCAAGAAGAAGCCATATGTGTCCAAGATTCAATCCTTTGGATGCAATTAATATGGACACTTTAAGAGGGAACGTCCGATCAAGCATAACAACAAAATAAAGGAAAGAAGCAAATATCTCACAACTAAAGAAATGGGAGAACCTGAGAAGAAGACGAAGAAAGAAGATATAAAATATATTTACTAATGAAGAAGACATCCTCACTATCGGGTTCTTTGAGAAGTTGATCTTTCCTTTAAAATAGTATGCATTGTTGTTTACTCTAGAAGAGTCTTGATTTTGTATGGCATCATAGATAAAAGCATGTTATAGTAGCATATTTAGAGTTTACTTGATTGAATTACTTCATAATAATCATCTTGTCTTTAATGTTTGGACCATTTTTCATATTATTGTTCGTCTAGGCATTCTCTGATATTATATTAGAGGTAGTCATTTTACTAAGGTGGATCATCATGGTCCTGCAAGAACCATCATTTTGGAAGGTTCTTAGAAAAAGCATTATGACAAGGTTAGTATATATTCCATATAGTATGGAAACAATACTCTTAAGGGATGGAGGAATGCAATTGGCCAAGTTGCAAGCTCATTTTAGGGCTTACATCTAGATGATTGAATGAGAATACATATTGAAAATAATTCTTTTCCTAAATAAGATTCACATGTACAAAATCTTCTAATATTCTTAGTATGATTATGTGATGCTTAAAGAATTTGACTTACTCTAGAATGAATAAAGAATTAAGACTTTCTCACTAGATTATGTAGAATAGTGATCAACATTGAGTATAATCTTTGGACCAAAATTGTAACTTGGTAAAGTTCGATCTATGGGCACTTTGATGCATGAATAAATATTCGTGTGGATATTAACCATGAGGATGTTAATGCTTTGATGAGAAGGTCGTCATGATGAGCTAAGTCTAACATTAATAATTTTTGTTGGCTATATGATTAACATATTATTTTGCTACCTAGAAGGATATTGCAGGAATATATGAAGAAAGTTTAGGTAAGCTCAACATATCGTACCTGTAAATTATGAAGTCAAGGTGTATTCATCTTGTATTTTAAAGGTAGAAATGATAGAAGATAACCTAAAGATCAAGCTCATACAAAGGAGACCACTTTCACGAGGAAGCTATGATTAGCTTGAATTTTGGTAAGGCTCAATATAATGCCTTCATTGTTGATGACGATATGAGTGATTACCTAGAACTTGTCACAAGATTGAAGGAAGAAGATGGATCCATGATACCTAGGAAGGAAAGAGGGAGCCATGCAAAGAACAAGTGGTTGATACTCTTATGAATACAATCTAGAAAACTTGTGGTTATGACTTCCCAATTGAAAGGAATTTAGGAATATCCATTAGTCTTGAGAGGGAGTAAATGAGTCTCCTTGAATAGGAGAAGGGATATATTCTCTCATAAAAAAGAGAATATGGATTTCCTCTCTAATTGATAGGGAGTGATAATGGACATCACATGTGCATTCTCTTCTTCATGTGCCATGCACTCGACCAATACTAAAAATCGTAAGTCTAAGTGAAGGACATAGAGAGAGAATAGTGGAGATATGTGGTTTCCTTGAGGATAAACAATCCAATGAAGGAAAGGTATTGACACTCTTTAAGGATGAGACAGGTATCCAAGATAAGAGTAGTCAAAGATGACGAATATTATTTGATGATTAAGGGATAAAAATTCAAGGCAAGAATAGTCCTAAAAGAACATACCTTGTGAACATCTGGATGGGGTATGTTCCTTAGAGGTAGTGTAGTATCACGTGTAACGTCTCTTAGCATAATGCTCCTGAAAGAAGATGAGATTGTCTAGTCAGGCATCAAAGATAGTGTTGGTCATAATGTTGATGCTTACAGTTGGCTTATCAATCCGACTCTTCTTACGATAAATCTTCAGTTCAAGAATGATGTTGTACTAGTTGTACAATTATGAATACCTATGTAGTTAAGAGGGAGTGTTGGAAATGTAACTATTTTTAGCCTTCATAATTGTTGTTTTACTCATTTCATTATGTATATCTCATGTAACAAATAACAAAAGATTATTATTTTAAAGCACGATTTTCATGCTTCTTATTGATGGTCTTCTAGCTAAAAGCATGTTCTTCATGCTTCTATGGTTTGTTAGGTCATAGGAGTTATTTTCATGAGTCAAGAGAGTCAACATCATGTTTATAACACCCTTTCGGGAAAGATGTAACTTGTAAAAGAATTTATTTTGAGTCTAGAAGGTCCTGGTAACCTCCAAAGTACAAGTCGGCTTTGATAACTTCAAGTCGGCCTTAAGAATGGAATTCAACCCCTTGGAAAGGCTATAAATACAGGAAACTTTGACCTCATTTTGTACATTCACTTACACAAACTCGATTTCTCAAGAACAAAAGGAGGGAATTCAACCCCTTGGAAAGGCTATAAATACAAGCAACTTCAACCTCATTTGGTACATTCACTTACACAAGTTCAATCTCTCAAAAGGAAGTTTAATCTGAAGCTGGGAAAGAAAAGAAAGGGAGAGAGAAGGTATATAAGGCAAGGGGAATCCAATAGGAAGGAATAAAGCTTTTTTTTGGCTCTCTCTCTCTCTCACTCGTGCCAAATCAACGGTTTATGAAGCTTCTAGGAAGGCCGAAATTGTAGGAGATCAAGTTGTAGTATCAAGTTGTTGGAAGAAAAAATACTCTCTTTTAACCTCATTGATCTTAGGAAGACATGTATTTGTTAAAGGAAGATATATTTAAGAACTATCTTGTGCCATAATTAGGGTTTCTACAGTAGTTATAGGGCTAAAATTGCAAGATGAAGTTGCAAGGTCAAAGTTGGAAGTTGGTTGATGTTGGATTAAGCCTTGTTGATATAATTCTATTAGAAATATTTCTTGAAGGGCTGAATTGGTACTTGGAGAAGGACATGGTCTAGGGTTTGGGTCTTGATTGTCTCATTTGAAGCAGATTCTATAAGAAGAGAAGATATTTTCCTGGTTTTCCGCTTGGATGGGTTTTTCCCTAGCTTGGAGCCTAATTTTTGTGTCCTTTGTCTTTACTATTTTTCTCTTGATAATTATTTGACAAAGAAGAAATAATAAATAAAATATAAGAAGATAAATAAAGCTCACAAGAAATTATTAAAGTTAAAGAAAATAAGAATTAATCGCTGCCACATTGCATTTTCCAACAACCATTTGTAGATTCGAGTGAAATTAAATGGGTGTAGATTCATGTTGTGTATTATTGAAGGGAACCCAAACATACTTCAGGATTTGGATGAAGTCTTCATCCTTGAGCTATTTAGGTTTTAAGTTGAATGAGCGAGGGGGTTTTCCCAAAGTAGGAGAAATTTCCAACAAACTAGGTTGTGGTAAAAGTCTCATTTTGCTAGTACCTGTTGTTGAATTCTAAGTGACTGTTTCTCATACATCTTATGAAACTAGGAAATGGCAGAACCACTTTGTTATTTAATCCTCCCCATTCCTTCTATTTGTTGAAGTGGAGTTGAACTTGATAGGTTGAATATTAAGTAGGCAACTTGCTCAAGGCTTCTAATTAAAAAAATATGATCTAGTTGGGCCATTGGCCCCCAAATTTTGAAGACGTCAAGGGTAAAATTTAAATCCCCACATAGGATTATCATTTCTTATTGAATCCAGGACTTGGAAAGAAGATTCTCCCAATAATCCTAATGATATTAATAGGGCCCATAGATGTTTAGGTGGTTGAGCCATTTTCCCATTTATGAATGAACAGGGAGATAACTAACCTTGAATCAAGGCCCACAAATTAGAGAGAGAGAAATAAGAGTTTCCATTTAAGTTGTAACAAGCCCTCCCAAATTACCTAAAGAATCATATAATTTAAATCCTATCCTTTGATAATTTTTGAGAGGTATTGAACAATATTGTCTTTGTTTTTCATGAGTCCTTGCAACAAAATGACAAAGAGATTGTGAGAGTGAATTAACCTCTTAAGGGCCAATTTCTTGGAGGGAATGGACATCATTCTAAAGTTGCCTTAGGCAATTGCTCTGAGGACCCCAAAGTTGGTCATTTTACCTTTTAGTTGGATTGCTTTTGGGCAATGGATAAATATGAATTTCTATCTCTTTGCCTTGTCTTAGGATTTTTCTCTTTTAGATGTCTGAAACCACCATCAAAAGATCCATCACAAACCTTGGTTTCCTTATTGTGAGGATTTTGGTTATACTTTGAGCCCTCAAAAGAAAGAGAGTCTTATTTGGGTTTCTTCATAGGAAGGTATGTAGAGGGAGGAATGGGGTCAAGGAGTTTTAGAATTGCAACAAGGAATTCTTACGACCCAACTAGGGGAGAATAAAGTAGGTTGAGGCTTCAAAAACCATGATAGATTGGAGAGAGTCTTCATGGAAAATTTTGGTCTTATTATGCAAATCATATTCCCACAAACCAAATTGTAAATGACCAAATGAATCCATATTAGAAAAGGGGCTTAAATAGTCTCACATGAAACAAACAAACTCTCCCTATCTAGATAAGCGAGAAACTCCTTGAGAGACTCCTATTGTTCCACCACTAGCCTTTTTGCTAGAATATTTGGTTGGGTGGGTCATTCATGGAGGAGACAAGTAAGGCGATCGAAGGTGCTTTTCCTTGTGACAGGGGAGTCAATTATTTGACAAGAATATATGACTTTAAAACCCATGCCATTTTATTGAAGAGCACAAATCCTCGACCAAGTGCCCATACTCATTACACCTACATTTGAAGGGAACTCCATAATTAAGAACTTGTTGAAAAAACATGGGCCTTGTTTTGATGATGATGGGATCTATATGCCTTGGGTTAGGTAAAGGCCCACAAGGATCCTTGTCAATCCCATATACTCAAATTCCCAGAAGTAACTATCAACTTTATAGTATAGTCACAGAGTGTTGCCAATTTATTTGAAAAATTATTTAGGCCAAAGCATCAAGGGTGGACCTAGCATTCTAATATAAATAGGAGTGAAATCAATCTAAGTAAAAACACAATAAAGTCCACATGCCATTTTTTTAGGAATTAAGCCTAAGAGTCCCATTTCTAATAGCTTTGAAGGATTTTATGTGTCTTTATGAGCCCTAAATAACTAGGTTAACCATATTTTTACAAAGAGTCGTACTTCTCAATACATATCCTAATAAAGCATTAAAATTCCAATCTATCCAATTTTTAAGGGAGATCACTCCCATTCTATAGATATCAAACCTTCCAACCAACAAGTATTTTTCAGAATTTATTATTTCATTTAACCTCACATTGTCCCCTAACAACACATTAATTACCTCAGAATTGCACTTGATGCATTTCCTCCTTTTGCAAGGGTTCCTTGGTCATCCTAGTCCCACGCTTTTGATTGTAGAGGCTCTAGTATTAGGAAAAGAGAGAAAACTCATTAACTTGGTCTCATATCATCAAATTGATGGGCATTACACCTTCAATGGAAGCATTGATGCAATTGTTCCTATGTGGTGGGATTTAATTTCCTTCTTTGAGGATCTAACACGATCTCCCTTGTCTAGTTGGTGTCCTATTATGACCAAGCATGGAATTTCCTCATGCCGAACTTTGAAACCGTGAATGAACCAAGGTGGTTAATGTCATTGATTTGGTGCATGAGTTATCAAATGTGAGGGCTAATGCTTCGAGGATAAAAATGTCATCATCTCAAAAAGATCTTTGTTGATAGATTTCCCCTCGTTAGCATTAGGTGAATGAGAAGCAAGTGAGACGAGATCTAAGATGACCTAGATGCCTTTTTAGTCTCCCCATATCTATTTATTACCTACCTAGAGGATTCTTCACACAAACCATGAAGTCCTCCTCCATGGACTTCATAGAAGTAAAAGGAAAAAAACTATACAAAAACTCTAGGAACCTACCATGTGGGCTTCATTGGGGATCAATACCATACCACATGGGTTCATATTAGGGGATTTATATTGAAGAAAAAATGACATAATATATTGGGGGATATATAGGGGGTAAAGAATTTTTATATTGGTAGTTATAAAAAATGGAGCTCAAAATTAATGATAAGATATAAAAGGGTATAAAAAATTGTTTATGAAAAAATGGATGCCTATAATATCTAGTGCAAGTAGGGTTTTTTAAAATTGGGAAGGTGTATTGGGTTTGTATTGGTAGGGGGTTAAATAATGTGATTTTTAGGGGTATTTTCCAATATGTAATCAGATTACAGATATTGTTTAATATGTCATGACTAAACTTTATTTAAATTAAAACATTATTTTTTTGTTTACTAACCGGTAAAAACTTGAATCTAGAATCTCAAAAAACAACGACTCTTTATTGCAAGAAGATCACCAATTAAACTTCCCCTTAAATTTAAATTAAAACATTATTATATCTTTAATAATATATATTTTAAACACTAATATTTTTAAATTTTAATTTTAAGTGGCATTTAATTTTGTTTTTAATTTTACTTTTTATTTTTTAATTAACCTTAAAACATTACGCGTATACTTATCGCCAATATAGCAATATGCATGTAAAGAAGCCCATTTTATTTTTATTTTTAAAAGAAATTAAAATGTGTCGTAAATAGGTCACTTTTTCATTAAAGAAAAATTAAATGCCTACCATGATTGTTTGTAATGCTTCTCACGGTTGTCTTATTTATCCATGTAGATATTTTTAATAATCTATCTGGATATAATGTTTTTGTAGGCTCGTACAATATTTATATATGATTATATATATATTTTTTATTTATGGAGGACTTGAATCAGAATTTTTGGGGACCAAAGTCTTTGCTCACAAGGCTATTATTGATTAGGACGCCTCACGTAAGTTTATCTAGATATAATGATTATTTTCAATACTTCACTGGGCTTATTTTATTTATGTAAGCAATTTTTATTTTTATGCATACATAAAATTAAATTAAATTTCCATATATATATATATATATAAGAATTTTGTCTTTCATTGTGTAGAGAGACACTCTCCAACCTAGTATGCAAGAGATGTTGTAAAGTCCAAAGTCTTGGCTAACAAGGCCATTAGCAAGTTTATCTAGATATAATGATTATTTTCAATACTTTATGCGACTTCTTTTATTTATGCAAGATTTTTTTATTTTTATTTCATTATAATATTTTGAAATATGCATACATAAAATTAAATTAAATTTCCATATATACAACTTGAGTGAGCTTAATGGTTAAGGGCATGTGTTTCCTCCTAAGAGTTCACAGGTTCAAAACCACAAGGGGTAGAGTATGTATGCCTTTGTAGCAATCAAATCATTGTGTGGAGGTGGGTCCCTTGTCCCACAAATAAGGAGGTCTTGGATAATAATATATATATAAATTTGCCAAGGAGGTCTCATACACGAATGTGTTGTCTGGCAAGAAAATTTTCTTTCATTAGAGAGACACTCTCCAACCTAGACTCGGTCAAAATAAAATAAAAATAACTCCATGTTAGAACAATTTCCCATAGTATTCATGTGCAATGTAGCCTATTTAAAAGGGGGCATTAAACCAGCCTATATCCATCTTAACTCTGGATCTACCAAGTGTCGAAATGGATCAAATATCTTGAGATGCAAATATCATAATATGCAAAAAGATTTGATCCCTCTAGATGCTTGGTAGATCCAAAGTTAAGATGGATCTAAGAGCTCTCCAACCTGATCTAGGATGAGCAAGAGCTCCCCAACTCAAGTGTCGAGAGGGATCAAATATCTTGAGATGTAAATATCTTAATATGCAAAAAGATTTGATCCCTCTAGATGCTTGGTAGATTCAAAGTTAAGATGGATCTAAGAGCTCTCCAACCTGATCTAGGATGAGTAAGAGCTCCCCAACCCAGTATGGAAGAAATGTTGTAATGTCCTATCCTGTAAACATTTTGACTTAGTCAAATTATATAAAAATACAAAATAAAAAAGATAAAATAAAGTAATAATTTAAATAAATTTTCCATATATATATGAGAGAAAGAAATTTGTCTTTCATTGTGTAAAGAGATGCTCACCTACTAAGCAAGAGATCATGTAATGTTCTGTCTTGTAAGCATTTTGACTAGGTCAAAATAAATAAAAAATAAAAAAAAACTCTATGTTAAATAAAAATTCTACATTATTATTATCTTTTTATGAAATTTTTTAAGTAGTTAAGGTAAATTTGAAGTAAAAATAAAAATAAGTTTGTTTTGCTCAGTTAATTTTTTTTTATTGAATTGAGACTTCTGTGATCCATATCAATTTTTTGAAGAATCTTCGGCGAAAATCACATAGAAAAACTTTTGTCAACGCGTTTCAAACCATCTAGTGTGGTTCATCGTCAGGACAAGTTGAATGGGCATATCTCATTTAACACATTAAATAGATAGGGCAGAGAATCCCATGACTCAATTGCTAATTTTTTTTTGACTTGGTTAAGTTACTAGTTGTTTTTGAACTCTCGGTTTATGAGAACAATTGGAATGTAACCTATTTAAAAGGGGGATTAAACCAACCTATATCCATCTTAAATCCAAATCTATCAAGTGTTAGAGGGATCAAATCTCTTGAGATGAAAATATTTTAATATGTAAAAATATTTGATCAAATCTCTTGAGATGAAAATATTTTAGTATGCAAAATTATTTGATCCATGTCGACACTTGTAGTTGGATCCAGGCTAGGTCAAGTGCTCTCCAACTCAGAATGGAAGCGGTGTTGTAATGTCATATCCTGTAAACATTTTGACTCAGTAAAATTATATAAAATACAAAAATAAATAAAATATTAATATCAATAATTGAAATAAAATTGAGGTTAAAAAAAAAAAGTAAACAAACTTTCTTATAATACCATGGATTAGTACGATGGGCCAATTCCATGGATTATTAATACCATGTACCATGTGCATGTGCATGTGAATTTGACTCTATTTGTAACATTCTAAAAGCATGAAGAACTCAAAATACAACATATATTTTTTGGTTAATTTTATTCAAAATATTACAAAATTTTGTTGGAATTACAAGTTTATATTGTGTATTCTACACAATTCAAGTGCTTAAGGGGATTTTCAAAGCATTCAATGAATTTAACCATTCAAAAATGCAATTTGAAAATTACAAATGGTTTTCATATATGTATATATATATATATATATATATATATATATATATATATATAGAGAGAGAGAGAGAGAGAGAGAGAATCATTCATTTTAACCATGATCTATTTTCACCTCAACTGATTTGGTCCCTCTAGGCTCTTTGTAGATCCATGGTTAAGATGAATCTATACTAGTTAATGTAAAACAAAAGTGCTGTGAAAAATATGTAGTTACACCACCTCTTTGTTTTGGAATAGGGCTTTCAAATTTTAGTTTAACTATCAATAAATAATAGGTGGATGGTAGGGATTTAGCCTCTAGGGAATATCCACAAAATATATTTTTAATGGTAGATGGGATGGAGTTGATATTTGTCTCAAAATTAGTTATTCTCTTTTTCCTTTTAGATAAAAAGATGTTAAAAAATTAAATTAAAATAGATTGTGTATAAAATATTTTGATTAATAGTTTTATGGGCATGTGGTACTGAAATGTAATGATATTGTAACAAAGCCTATTTACAAACTAAGAATCTCTATGATAAAAAAGGGGGTGAATATTTATGGTTAACAATCTTGTTACATATTTCTTTAAATGTATACATTTTTATATCAATTTTTGTTATAATTAATAATTGTTATTACTATTTAAAATAAAATTATAATTTAGTTAATTTTTATTATTTTCGAATTAGAAGATGACGAGAAGATGAAGAGTTGGATGCCTATTTTTTTTTGGTGGTTCACGGACACCTTCGGTCAATGGGTGGCGCTACGTCCACTTGAAAAATCTGGGATGACGCCCCTCGGCCTACTGCAAGACCTGACCCCAAGAGCTTTCGAGAATTGACCCTATGACCTCCCATCTGGCGAGGCCTCGACTTGACCAATTGAGCTAACCCTTGGGGCTACTTTGGATGCCTATTAAGTGGCTCACTTTAACGAATTAATATGAAATAAAAAACAAACTTATCGTTATAAACCATGTGATCAAAAACAAATATAATAATAATAAGATATATATAACAATTATGCCCTCTTATATATATATATATATATATATATATATATATACAATGAATTATGGTTTTTTGGGCATATGGTACTGATAAGTCGGGATATTGCAAAGCCTAGTATTTACAAGTTAAACATCTCCATGGTAAAATGGAAATGAATCTATATAGTTAATATAGTTAATAGTTTTATTGCATGTTTTCTTAGGTATATTTATATATGTTTAACTAATACATTAACTCTTTTTATCATTAATATTAATTATTTAAAATAAAATAAAAAATAAATAAATCAAATTAATAATTTAAATAAAATTGAAGTTAAAAAACCATAGAGATAGATGTAAATAAGCTTTCCTAGAATACCATGGATTAATACTATGAGTCAATTCCATGGTTTATCAATACCATTTGCCCAAAGAACACACACATATTCTACCAGCTTAGCTCCATCTTAACTTGGGATCTACCAAGCACCTAGAGGGATCAAATCTCTTGAGGTGCAAACCTCTTTTAAAGCGAAAAGAGATTTGATCTCTCTGGGTGCTTGGTAGATCTGGGAGTTAAGACAAATCTAGGTTGGTTAGGGGATTTAATTCTAAGTCGAAAAGATGGTAGATCTGGGAGTTAAGAAGGATCTAGGTTGGTTACGGGATTACCTCTTTTAAAGAGAAAAGAGATTTGATCTCTCTGGGTGCTTGGTAGATCTGGGAGTTAAGATGGATCTAGGTTGGTTAGGGGATTTAATTCTAGGTGGAAAAGATGGTAGATTTGGGAGTTAAGACGGATCTAGGTTGGTTAGGGGATTTAATTCTAGGTGGAAAAGACAACAACCATTTCACACAACCACCTAAAATAACTATGTGTGTGTGTGTGCAAACATCTTTTAAAGCAAAAAGAGATTTGATCTCTTCGGGCACTTGGTAGATGTGGAGTTAAGATGGATCTAGGTTGGTTAGAGGATTTAATTCTAGGTGGAAAAGACAACAACCATTTCACCCAACAACCTAATGATGCAAAAGCATTCAGTTCAGAAGAATCTTTGTATTTTAGTAGACATAGGGGGGTCTTGTGTTTTAAGGAAGTTGGTTTCCTAAGTGTTAAAATTAATGTAATTACTTAGGCTTTTGAGTGATTTTAATGAGAATAGGAATTAATTAAGTATTGTGAGGCATATTTGTAAATGTTCTCGAATGTTGGAGAACATGAGAGATTTAGGATAGTTGAAATATTTGAGAATCAATTGTAAATCTTAGATTAGGAGTTGATTTCATGATTTGTGGATTAAAGGGGATCCTTAGGGATAAAGATGAGATTTTAGGATTTTGTTGAGAAGTTTATGGATCTAAACCAGGAATTTTTTATAGAATCCTTTTGTATAAATGAATCCAAAAAGGTAGAGAGAAAGTTAGTCAAGTTAGATAGTTAGCTGGTTAGCTAGTTAGAGATTGTGAGTTAGAGGTTTGATTGTAAGCCTACGGGCAGTTAGGAAAACAAAGGCCACTGATACAGAAGATCAGGCCAAGGAGAGATTTCATGTGTAAATACCTGTTTATTAATACAAACAACTCAATTCTGAGTTTATGTGTGTGTATGGAGTAATTTAGTTATAATATGTGTGTGAACTAGAGTAAGTTCTATGTAACAGAGGTTGTAGGTGGAGTTCGAGCAGAACATAGAGAAGAAGTGATATGAAGGATTGTATTGGAATGCTTGAATCCATTCGAAGTATCACAGTCGAGATTCAAGAGTGACTATGTTAAGAGCATGTAGAGTTAAATCAAGAGGGAGTTGTGTTGCAGGGCAACTAAATATTAAAACTCAGAGGAAACCCGAAACCACAGAAACACTAAGAAATAACATAAAAACAAAGTAGAGGAAGGACGAAGAAATGAGGTGATGATGTATAGGGGTCACTGGACTAGGAGATCAAAGAACAAGGTTGAAGGTGATGGGAGATCAAGATTAAGTCGTGAAGCATAAAGTAAAAGAAATGAATGGCAAAGATTAAACTTAAGTGTTAGCGGAAGAGGAATCCGGAGGAGCTGTCACATCCGTCTGATGGACGAATATCTACGGTCATCACGTGGCAATAAGCTCATGCTTTAGTCAAGGAAGAAAAGCAGTTTTATCAACGAAGCTGTTTATCAGGTGGAGAAAAAGTGGTAAGTGGTAATTCGAGGTGGTCACCCAATTCCATTTATCAATTGACACATGGCACTTGGGTGGAGAGAGAAAACCACATTATCAGGTGGGTAAACATCGCGCAAGATTCCCGTCCGATATCGCTGTTAACTGTTGGATCAAATGTGCCTTGATCAACGGTGGAGGATCGCCAATTAGTTCTGTTGATCGGGTAATCCAACAACCGTCAGATTGAAAGGTAAGATCAATGACGGAGATTGAAGCCGATAAGGCTTGGGAAAAAGTGGACCCGATATCTTATCAATGCGGGTTAAGTTCATTTGAGTTTTGGCGGGTGAATGGATCAAAGTTGTGATATGACACGACAACTGTTGATCTGATGGAGTGAAATCAAAGGTGGAGGTTGAACGTGATGGGAGAGCATCAATAAATGTGCAAAGGTCGAGGAAAGGTGAAAATGTAAGGTTTATTGCAATTTATGTAATGTTTCTATTATACGAGAGTTATAATAGAAATAACGACGTTAAAGGTATTTTGGGTTAAGTCGGGTTTAATCAAAGTCTAACCATGGTATGATTAAGACGAGCGGATAGTGAAATCAACCAGAGGGTTAAGTACTAAGGTATAAGAATTAACCAAAGTTTATGAACGATGGGTAAAGTTTCGCTCAAGGGTTAATTAAGGGGTCAGACTGAGTCAAATATAATGTTTCCACATGAAAGTTAATTAAGAAGCCTTAAATCTTTATTCGTGAAGGTTTTCATCATGGATTAGGTGATTAAGGCCTGGGACCAGTGACATGCAATTTTATTTGCATAAGGTGGGTATTGTTGTCTTAGGCTGGCATCGCCTACAATAACTCCAATTGACAAGATATATATATATATATATATATATATATATATATATATATATATATATATATATAGTGCTGAGAGTTGCTCTCCAACCCAGCATGCAAGAGATGTTGTATGTCTTATCCTCTAAGAATTTTGACTTGGTCAAAATAAAATAAAAATAACACTATGTTAAATTAAAAAAAAATTGTTATTTTTTTTTATCAATTTTTGTTGGGTAATTAAGATAAACTTAAAAATAACCCTACTTTAAAATAAAAGTTCTGCATTTTTTTTAAATTAATTTTCATTGGCTAATCAAGCTAAACCTGACTTGGTGAAGTTACTAGTGGCTTTTGAGCTCCAGGTTTATGAGAACCCATGGTATTCATGTGGAATATAGCCTGGGGGGTTATACCAAACTAAATTCATCTTAACCCTGAATCTACCAAGTGTCGAGAGGGATCTGCAAAGAGATTTGATCCCTCTCGGAAATTGGTAGATCCAGAGTTATATATATATATATATATATATATATATATTCACATTTTCTATTAATTGTTCAAATGGTTACATCGTGGTTGGATCACAGCGAAAATCTCTCCAGCCTCATTCCTATCGGACTTGTCTTGGAGATACAGCCAAAAACATATATACAAAAGCAAAATGAAAATACAGGATCTCATGCATGCTACTCATAGTAGACGAAATTGATCCAAAGATTAAAGATAATTAACAATCATCCCAAAGCTTCAACATCGCCTGAACCTGCAACACCTGGATCATCATCGTGTGGAAAAGGCTGGTGAAAGGCCTCATGAACATATGCTTCAATATGATCCAGACAACCCCCCAAGTGGTCTTGTCTCTATCTTGAATCTGCCTCTTCTCACGCCGGAGAGAAATCAATTTATCTAGCATATTCCATTGGTTGTGTCGTAAATCATTCATGAAAGCAATTAATTCATTGAAATCGTCATGTCTATCCCTCCCCAGTTGCTCAACCATCTATGTTATGTGCCTCAAAATAATCAAACGGGGGGAAGGTCTGCTCTGCTAAGGGAACTGAACAACTGCTTGACTTCCCCCTCTAGATCTCGCCTGCCATCCTAATGCATTACGCCAATACCATGCAGGTTGGTACCCCACGGTGCCTGTCCCCATTGCCTCTACATCAACCCCCCAAGCCACCACCCAGCTCGTACCCCACAAGGTCCCCACTCCATGAACTTGCACCAAATCTCACTACAGATCATCCAGGGTACGGGCCAACATTGACGCACTGCAAGTGGACCCCTTCCCCACGTATACTCTAACCTTGCAAGCTTCCTTCCAATCGCATGCT
Source organism: Pinus tabuliformis (assembly GCA_031772625.1). NCBI lineage: Eukaryota > Viridiplantae > Streptophyta > Pinopsida > Pinales > Pinaceae > Pinus > Pinus tabuliformis. Next base: position 921,257,917 of record CM062812.1, on the reverse strand, counting down.
CTAGAGAGAAACCACCCCACACCACGTGGAGGGACGCCCACTCCCAAAGCCATCGGACCTCCACCACGCAGACCCCCACTCCCCTAACAAAAATCCACCCCAAATTTGGTCCCCCCTCAAGTCCCAATCCCCCTTGAGTGCTTCCAACTCTAGTTTTAACAATAACAGAACCCCCCACCCTACACTTCTCACCCATAGTTGACGAAGGAGTTAGAACATGCAATAGCTAGACCCACATCGATAAAAAACCCCAAAGACGAAATTACAAAAGCATACTTACTCGAAGGCACTCTTGGCTAACTGTTGTGCGCATAGTAGAGCACCCCAACCTCCAATGTCACGCGTGAGTTTTTATGCCATGACAATTTGTAAATTACATTATTCCACCCTGGACCTAGGTCCTAAGAAACAATCAACTGAGCCTCCACCTACACCAACATCACACCCTACTCACAAAGCTCATAAACCAATGTTTCCAAATGGCACCTCTAAGCGTGGTGTGGCCAAGAAGAAAGGCCACCCTGTGCAATAGATACTATCACCCTCCACAACCCTCTCCATCATTTCCCATAGCTCACAAACGAGAACTCAAATTTAGCAGATAACAATTATAAATGGAATGCCCTCCAAGACGTTGTTCAGGCTCATGTTGTGTGACCTGATCCTATCAAATGTTTTCACCATAAATGACATGTGTAGGCACATTAACATCCTCATCCTTCCCTCTCGTCATTTATCACCCCACACACATAGATATATATATATATATATATATATATATATATATATATATATATATATATATATGTGTGTGTGTGTGTGTGTATTTTAACTTATAGACGAAATGATCCTTTTCACAACATATTTTCTGGTTAATTTTAATCAAAACTCATCACATATTTTTAAAAACTTGAGTTTAAGTTGTTTAATCTGTAGAATTCGAGTGCAAAAATGCATTTTAAAAAACAAAAAGTCACATTCTTTCTTGAAATTGTTTGGTTGGATTTGAGCTAAAAAGTCTATTTTGTCTATAAGTTAGACCCCACACACACTTTTAAGTTCATTTTATAGAAGTTATTTAATTTTTAGTAAATCAAATATTTTTTATTTTATTTAATTTTTAGTAAATCAAATTTATAAATATAAAATTTAATTTTTAGTAAATAAATTATTTTTTATTACATAAAATTTATAAATATAAAATATAAAATACTTTAAGATATAAACATGATTAGAAGAGAACTTTTTTTAGAGAGATCACACACATATATATAATTTTAAGTTTGACATTTTATAGAAGTTATTTAAATCAAATATTTTTTATTTTATTTTTATCATATAAAATTTATAAATATAAAATTTAATTTTTAGTAAATAAATTATTTATTTATTTATTTTTTATTATACATAATTTATAAATATAAAATATAAAATACTTTAAGATATAAATTTGATTAGAAGAGAATTTTTTCAGAGAGATCACATCGAATATTTTTTTGGAGCCAACATTTCGAACCCTCCACTGTGGTTCATCATCAGGGCAAAGGTGGAGTACCTAATCTAACATTAATAATATATATATAGGTGGAGATGCTTAAGAGAAAACAAAGAAAAATAAATTTTCAATTAATTTTAATATAAGAAATAGATATAAATATAAATATAAATATAAATAGAGTCCTAGTGGGGGCGTGAATCGTCTAAATGTCATTTATAGTCAACATGCGCAAGGCAAAGATCCCAGATCTGTGCATCACATATTATTGAAGGGTTTAATTGTAAGTTTGGTCGGGTAAAATTAACTAAATTGTTTTTCATATTTTATTGAGTATATGGTTTCCTATAATTTTCGGTTCAAAGAGTAGATATTTTTTTATGGGTGAGTATATTCTCTGTTTAAGGAGTAGTTTTTTTTTATGGATGAGTTTTGGTTCTTGCTAAAGTATAAGATTTAGTATATTTGGCTTGCAGGTTGTTGACTATATACTCTTGTGTTATAAAATAGTCATAGGTTGTTGACTATGTATTCTTGTGTTATAAAATAGTCACAGGTTGTTGACTATATACTCTTGTGTTATAAAATAGTCACAAAAGTAATCTTGGACCTCCCATAATTAATCCAAAAAATTACCAATTCACAATAATTGATTTTTTATTATTATCAAAAATTAAACCTAAGCCAATATCTCTTAGCAATGTATTGTACTGCCCAACCGAAACGCAACAGAGCTGCAGAAATCCAGCATGGTAGGTGCCTTCAACGTGAATAATACCTGTTAAATGGGTTTAATGATGGACAGATATACTTTTTTTGGGTCAAATTGCAAATTCAATTTAATAAAAAAAGGAATATGTATAGGGGAGGGCCACCATTACCTGTGTGCCCTCCCCGCCACATTGCTAAATGCCATGTGAATGCGCATGAAAGTGATATGACACCTGTCCACCGTGGAGGTCCACGTGTTGGGCATCGTGTCATAAACTAAAAATGAGTTTCCGCACCATTTCCTCCATTTGTTTGGGGTCATTGCTGCGATGTTCCATTTTCCTTTTGTCTTTCTGCTCAGGCCGGTTGTTGGGAGAAGCCCTCTGCTGAAGATCGTGCGGGACGACCCCAGAACCTGTGCGCTTCGTCTGGTATGCAGGTGTTGATGCAAATGTTTGTTCGAGGTTTATGGTTTGTGGTTGGAACATCGCTTCTGGCTTTCTTGTGGTTTTTTGCCTGGATTTGTTGGTCGTTCTAGACCGCCAGTTGTTTAGGGTTTCTTTGGTGGTGGTCTTATTCACAGTTTTTGTTGTTTGGGGAGGAGCAGATTGCAGTTTTACCGAGTTTGAGGTTGAAGGTATTTTTTAAGAGGTAATTGCTTAATTTGTTGTTCTGTGTTGGTCTTTTTAGTTGTTTTCTGTTGTCTAATGGCTTTTTCTTCTCGTTACAGGTGTGGAAAAGGTCATTGCAGGTGGGGAGAAGGTCTGGTGAGCTCCAGGGAAGGTAGGCGACCATCCATGGCCTCTATTTGGTAGGATTTTAATCCTACTAGCAATTTTTGTGTGTTTTTCAACATAAACAACTCTATTTGGATTTTTTGTAAACTTTCTATGGTAGGTTTTGAGGGTTTACGGTTACAGGGATGTCATCCCTTTTTTTGTGGATATTTTGATGTTGTTTGTGGCTTTTCATGATGGTATTTGTGAAATTTTCGTTGTTATCGTGCTTATTCGGTGTTGTTTGGGACCGTCCCGCACCATCTTCGGCGGAGGGCTTCGCCCAACAACTGGCCTCAAGCAGAAAGACAAAGGGAAAATGGAACATTGCAGCAATGACCCCAAACAAACCCTCGAAACCCTAAGTCCAGAGTCTTTCATGGTGATTGTTTTAGGTTGTACTTATCTATCTTGACTTTTGGTATGACTTAATTTCCCGTTTTCATAGACTACTAAATTTTTCTCCTTTTGGGTCCTGAGTTTTAGTTGTTGCAATGGTATTTCTTTTTTGATTCTTCCACTACTAGTGTTTTTTTCCCTTGGATAGATTCCTTGAAGGTTTCTTTGGTGGAATGCTCGGTTGGTGTGTTTTTTATAGTGGGGGGGAATATCCAATTCTCTTATTGCTACCTGCTTGACAAAGATCTTAGGATGGGTACTGGGTGCCTCAATGGTGCATTGAAATTTGGTGGTTAAATATGGGTCGACACTAATTCATATTTGTTTGTTAGGATTTTTCATGGAAGTCAAGGCTCTTTGTTATCCTGCACCTAAGCCTCTTCTCTTTGTATTTCTTCTACTAACTCATGTTTATATTGGCTAGTTTCATGTAATGCTTCCTCCTTGTCAATTGTGTGGACTATGGAGGTAAAATTTTCCACCCTTTTGTTCAATTTAATAGCATAGATCTGTATTTGGCTGTTTGATTTTAGGACTTGCATTTCAAAACCTAGTTGGTGTAAAGAAGAAGCCTAGTGTCTATATGTCTGGAACCAGTCTAGGCCTTTCCTTCAAATTCTGGATAGAGAGATTATTTCTTTTGTTTCCCTTCTAGCATGGTCCTATCCTCATCCTATGGTTGAGGAAAATATTAATGTCCTCGACTGGCATGTGGTAACAATCATTCAGGTGGAAGACTCAACATCTTCAGGCATTGAGAAATTACATCATCACATTTCTTTATCTGCTGCTTGGCTCTAGTAACTCCTACAAACATTATATTATTGGACTCTGGTTTAGGTTTTTATTGCCATATTTAGCTTTTTTCCTACTCTACTTAATAATGAGTGCTCTCAAAAACTTATTATGAGATAAGACTGTCTGGTCATTTGATTTCTGTATTTAGCCTTTTTCATATGCAACTTGATAATGAGTGCTCTCAATTTCTCAAGTGTCCCCTCAATGAATAAAATTATCAGTGGCTTTTTGACATTTAATAAAATTTATTATGAGGTAGATTGCCTCCTCATTTGAGACTGTTTGGTCATTTGATTTTTGTATTTAGCCTTTTTCCTATACCTTTGGCCATTATCTCTTGTCCAGAGTTGGAATGGAATGTCTAGAGTTGGCTAGTTTCATGTAATGCTTCCTCCTTGTCAATTGTGTGGACTATGGAGGTAAAATGCTTCCTCTTTATCTGCTGCTTGGCTCTAGTAACTCCTACAAACATTATATTAGTGGACTCGGGTTTAGGTTTTTATTGACATATTTAGCTTTTTTCTTACTCTACTTAATAATGAGTGCTCTCAAAAACTTATTATGAGATAAGATTGTCTGGTCATTTGATTTCTATATTTAGCCTTTTTCATATGCAACTTGATAATGAGTGCTCTCAATTTCTCAAGTGTCCCCTCAATGAATAAAATTATCAATGGCTTTTTGACATTTAATAAAATTTATTATGAGGTAGATTGCCTCCTCATTTGAGACTGTTTGGTCATTTGATTTTTGTATTTAGCCTTTTTCCTATACCTTTGGCCATTATCTCTTGTCCAGAGTTGGAATGGAATGTCCAGAGTTGGCTAGTTTCATGTAATGCTTCCTCCTTGTCAATTGTGTGGACTATGGAGGTAAAATTTTCCACCCTTTTGTTCAATTTAATAGCATAGATATGTATTTGGCTGTTTGATTTTAGGACTTGCATTTAAAAACCTAGTTGGTGTAAAGAAGAAGACTAGTGTCTATATGTTTGGAACCAGTCTAGGCCTTTCCTTTAAATTCTGGATAGAGAGATTATTTCTTTTGTTTCCCTTCTAGCATGGTCCTATCCTCATCATGTGGTTGAGGAAAATATTAATTTCCTCGACTGACATGTGGTAACAATCATTCAAGTGGAAGACTCAACATCTTCAAGCATTGAGAAATTACATCATCACATTTCTTTATTTGCTGCTTGGCTCTAGTAACTCCTACAAATATTATATTATTGGACTTTGGTTTAGGTTTTTATTGCCATATTTAGCTTTTTTCCTACTCTACTTAATAGTGAGTGCTCTCAAAAACTTATTATGAGATAAGACTGTCTGGTCATTTGATTTCTATATTTAGCCTTTTTCATATGCAACTTGATAATGAGTGCTCTCAATTTCTCAAGTGTCCCCTCAATGAATAAATTATCAGTGGCTTTTTGACATTTAATAAAATTTATTATGAGGTAGATTGCCTCCTCATTTGAGACTATTTGGTCATTTGATTTTTTTATTTGGCCTTTTTCCTATACCTTTGGCCATTATCTCTTGTCTAGAGTTGGAATGGAATGTCCAGAGTTGGCTAGTTTCATGTAATGCTTCCTCCTTGGCAATTGTATGGACTATGGAGGTAAAATGCTTCCTCTTTATCTGCTGCTTGGCTCTAGTAACTCCTACAAACATTATATTATTGGACTCTGGTTTAGGTTTTTATTGCCATATTTAGCATTTTTCCTACTCTACTTAATAATGAGTGATCTCAAAAACTTATTATGAGATAAGATTGTCTGGTCATTTGATTTTTGTATTTAGCCTTTTTCATATGCAACTTGATAATGAGTGCTCTCAATTTCTCAATTGTCCCCTCAACGAATAAAATTATCAGTGGATTTTTAACATTTAATAAAATTTATTATGAGGTAGATTGCCTCCTCATTTGAGACTGTTTGGTCATTTGATTTTTGTATTTAGCCTTTTTCCTATACCTTTGGCCATTATCTCTTGTCCAGAGTTGGAATGGAATGTCCAGAGTTGCCTAGTTTCATGTAATGCTTCCTCCTTGTCGATTGTGTGGACTATGGAGGTAAAATTCTTCCTCTTTATCTGTTGCCTGGCTCTAGTAACTCCTACAAACATTATATTATTGGACTCTGGTTTAGGTTTTTATTGCCATATTTAGATTTTTTCCTACTCTACTTAATAATGAGTGCTCTCAAAAACTTATTATGAGATAAGATTGTCTGGTCATTTGATTTCTGTATTTAGCCTTTTTCATATGCAACTTGATAATGAGTGCTCTCAATTTCTCAAGTGTCCCCTCAATGAATAAAATTATCAGTGGCTTTTTGACATTTAATAAAATTTATTATGAGGTAGATTGCCTCCTCATTTGAGACTGTTTGGTCATTTGATTTTTGTATTTAGCCTTTTTCCTAAGCCTTTGGCCATTATCTCTTGTCCAGAGTTGGAATGGAATGTTATTATTGAATTCCTTACGATATCAACAGACCAATGATTATTTTGTTATGAATGTTGGTTACTGCGAATGATGGGATTTTACCAAGGTCTATTTCAGTGCAACATGGTCTATCAGTTATCAATAATCTTGAAGTGCTTGACTGGGATTTACCCGGACAATAGTTATCCTCTTGAAGGCTCTATCCTCTTGAATGAGCCTTCAAGGAGACGGGGATCGGTTCTAACCTGTTGACCCTATCGACTTGGCCTGCAAACTAACCCCAGTTATCTCACAAAGTTACTCATGGATTCCTCTTTCATTAATTTCCTTTTCTCTTTTAGCTACAACCACTGAAATAATAGTTTTCAGTTAGAGTTTAATAGCAGCCATAAATAGTTTTGCTAATCTACAACAACTTAATTTAGTTCTAGAAACTTTATTTCAACACAACCACAGTTACACAGTTTAACCTAGCTGCATCAAGTATAACTAATTAACCAACAATGAAGGAAACTATCTTTCAATACTTATCTGTTTCCTTCCTTTATTCCTCTAAGCTAGCCACACAAAGTTCATAGAATAACTTATAGAAATAGTTTTATCATAATTAATATTTTACAGAAAGACATATTCCATTGAAAATTTCTTTTCAACATACACAGTTAGGTTGCCACAAGAAATCACTACTAGGTTGTAAGCCAAAATGTTTATGTGACAAGAAAAAGATACAATCTAGTGCTGTAAGCCAAAATGTTTCTGTGACAAGAAAAAGATATAATCTAGTGTTGTAAGCCAAAATGTTTTTGTGCCGAAAAAAGAATACAGTCCATCCAAAATCCACATCATAATGTGGTTAGAACCAAAAACATATGACACCCTATTCTTTATGGCCCTGAGAATCTTGAGTGCCAAAACTCCCCGAGTTACCTTCTTGAGCCAAGTAGGTTGGCCTACCAGTCAAGGGTTGATTAGGAAATGGTTGATTGCTGCCATATGATTGATTCCAATTTGCAGCTTCCAACCATGGAGGTACTGAGTACCCATACCTTACATTTGCACTACTGATCCCTGCATTAAGTGGAGGTGTGTAATGAGCATACAGAGAATTGACACCAACTCTGGTAGGAACAAGGCAAGTGGGTAAACCCTCAGTTTGATAGTGAGGCACTTGAATGTTTATGAGATCTTGGAATAATGGTGTATTATCTACAATGGAGTCCAATGAGTTTGAAATAACCCTGGTTTCATAAGCTATTCTTGTATCGTTGATCATCCCTTGTTCCTTTTCAAGCATTTGTTGTGCCTTTCGTTTTTCCTTTTCCTGTCTTGCCATTTGCTTTTGTTGGTCCTTAACTTTCCTTGCTTTATCTCTTTCAATCCTTTCATTTTCTCGACGTTGTTGCAACAATCCTTGCTGCCTTCTTTTCCTTGACTAGATCCTTTTTCTGTTTTAATTCTTGCATTTCAAATTTTTTTTTTTTTTTTCAGACTCAACTAACAGGTTTATATAGTCCTCTGAGGTGAGTAACTGTGAGCTTCAGCCCAGACAAAGACTACCCGGTGCACCTTGCTTTTTTTTCATTGATACTCTCTCTACTGGTAGCTTTAGGAACCGTCCAGGTGTCTTCTCCACCCCTCCCACCTACACGTCATTGCTTGGTACATCCCTTTCAGTATCTGTTGGAACTGTTTGAACTATATCATTATCTTCATTTGATGCCTCATTATGTCCTTCATCTTTTTCCATTGATCTATTGTCCACAAAAAAATGAACAATTTCACTGTTCAATTTTGCTGGTTGTGAGGGCATGTTCATGCTTTCTTCACTGGTTGCTGAGACACTATGTACATTCATATTGATCATTGCTTCTACTAGCCATGAAGGCAGGGTTACTTGGCTTGGCAATGTCAATTGGTCATTGTCACCTGCATGTTCAACAATGTCATTAACAATATCAGCAACAGGAATTTCATGTTCTTGAGTTGGTGGAACGATCTCCATGTTACTGCGAATTTGTTCATGGTTATATTTTGTTTCACATACAGTTTCATCATCTTCAGCATATAAGTGTCCTTGAGATAGAGAAATCATATTACCAGCTGCAACAACATCATCTTGGTCATCTACTTCTTGCACTTCAACACCTGTTTGGGCATTCCCTTCTTCCTGACCATCCACATGAAACACTTGGCTACAACCAATATCATGCATAAGAGCATCATAGTTCGGTGGCTAGATTCCTGCCCTCCTAAAGCCAGCCTTGATATTTGATGGTGTCAAAGCCCTTTCAAAAGCTTTACTTGCAAGCTCTGCTAGCTCAAACCTTTTCACCTCAACCTCTGGATTCTTTGCCATCCATGCAGCGCGCTCCGACCTGAAATAGTTCTTGAAAGGGCCAAACACACTAACATCAAGGGGTTGCAGTTTGTGAGTGGTATGAGCGGGCAATGTCAACAAGTCGATGCCTAAATTGTTTGCTTCCTCAATTGTTTGTACAACCATGTGGCTCTCATGGCCATCTGATATCAAAAGGTGTCTGTTATTAGGTGAGACGCCACCTGGTACCAATGTAGCAAAGTGAAAAAGCCAACATAGAAACAGTTATTTAGTCATCCATGCATGGGGATGTGCAGCCATGCATGCACTTGGTTCACAGTTCTGTATATAGTTTTTCAGTTGATTTTTACCTTTGAATAGATAAAATCCTGGGATTGAAGTACCAATTGCATTGTCACAACATAAAATAGTTATCCACTCCCTGCTCTTGGGAAAAATCTTTGGCACATTTCAGCTTCCTCCCTTGGCAATTACCCGCATGCCACAATTCCTCCCTGCCTGTAAACCTGTTTCATCACAGTTCAATATATGCTCTGCTCCATAAGAATGTTTATCGTAAGCACTAGAAAGTGTGTCATAGAACTTTTGCACAACTGCAGAGCACAAATTTAATGCTCTGTCTCTGTCAAGACCCTCAGTAGTATGCAATACAAGTTATGGATGCCTTTTTTAAACCTAAACCACCATGATTCACCAGGAAACCCATCTTTGAATGGGTTTTGCCTCCCTTGACAGATTTGAGCAAATGTTGATTTGAGTTGTATCAACTGTAGCCCATGTCCCAATTGGGCCATATCTTTACACCACTCAACCACCTCGGCCTCCTCTTCCTCAATCATAACTGTAAGAGGCCCTCTACGTTTTGTATGAGTCATTCCATTTATCCAATAATGTATTGATGAGGGAGGAATACCATGTTTTTTTGCAGATGCCCGAACTGAGTATCCATTAAACTCTATGTTGTCAATTGCAACTAACATTTGTTCTTTTGTCCATCCTCTTGTAGCACTGATCTTTTTAGTTGAGCTTGCTCCTTGGACTTTTGTTGATGGTGGTTTTGTGGCTGATGGTGTGTTAACATCAGGTGCTATCACATGGTCATCCTCAACAATGTTCCCTGGTGCATTGTTGGCATTGACATCAGCTGTCTTGTCCTCATCAAATGATGTGCATCGCAGCTATGCACCCCTTGTCACTCTCTTGCCACTTCTCTTTGTACGAGCAGAGTAACTTCCTTTTGCCATAGATGCAACAACCTGTAAAATTATTGCATGCATTTAGACATTAGAATATTTGTAAATTATGCTTTCATACAAGGCAAAAATGCTTCTGCTTTATTACAGGAAATTATCAACATCTATGTTATAGGAAATCGAATTGCATTACTTCGTAGTCTCTCATTGCAAATTACTTCGTAGTCTCTCAATTGCCTGCCTATTCATCAGTTTAGCAACTTTTATATGGATTCAAGTAGGATTCTATGATAGAAGTTGCAGTGCAGTTGAAGGCATTATTCAGCAATCAGTTTCCAAGGCTTTTGCTCAGAATTCCCTTATAGCAAGCTGGGCTTATAAGGATGCATTTCCATGACTGCTTCCTTAATGTAAGGATAGGAACTAGCTAAGGCATAAGCAAGTGAAATGTGCACATATATTTTGTTTCAAATATCATTTTCCATTTTTTGTTGTTGTTTGGCATTGCCAAAAATGTCTCAGTACTGCAACTTCTCCATTGCAGTCCATGGCCACCATTCCAGGCATAGTAATTAGTTTGGAAACTCAAACAAAATATGGTCATATGCTCCAGAAGAGTGCTATGCCTGTCATAATCACAGTAAGGCTGGGCATAAATTCTATGTTGGGAACAACTTGCAGTTGTGATCAGCCTTGGAATGGACTTATCAGTCATAAAATGTTTAAGAAAATTGAATTGAAAAAATTAAGTATGTTGAAGGCATTCATTTTTTATTTTAAGGAATGGTTTTAACTTTTCTAAATAGTTGTATTTAGAACCTACTTTTTATTCAATGGCTGTTTGTGAAACCATCCAGCTATCCTTTTAGCAGTTATGGCCAGACAGATCATGTAGGAACCCTGATAAATGAAAACAATGAAAACAGAACTGTAAGAAGAATGACTTTCAATGGCTGTTTGTGAAACCATCCAGGTATCCTTCTAGCAGTTATGGCTAGATAGATCATGTAAGAAATCTAATAAATGAAAACAATGAAAACAGAACTGTAAGAAGAATAAGTTGTAATTGATATAACTAACCTGGATATATTGGCAACTATTTTGTGATGTTGTCTTCAAGTTTGTTGAATAGTTTGAAAGCATAAGATGCAACCCCAACAGTGGGTGGACTTCTTTTATAGTTTTTGGCACTTGAATTTAATTGGTGGACATGGATGCACATGGATTGCAATGGCTTCATTTTGAATGTATGATCTGGATTTAATTTGACGTGATCTAATGGTTGAGAATTGGTTATTTGTTGATCCATGTGATTTGATCTGTTTTAATGAGAAATAGAGTGAGTTGGGTGTCATTTATTGCAATTATTGGGTCTGGGTGTTATTTATTGAACATAGGGTGTTTAGTTGTTGAACAACATAACAGTTATGGCTAACATACATTCCCTTTTGTTATGTGCAGGTAGGCATATTTATTTGGGATGCAAAGCTACAGTTTTGATGAATGGGGGTTGAAGTGACTGCTACTTTGTACTTTTGGGATAGACCATTTTGGAAGCCTTTATGGTTTTAGTTGTTTTCTAGTTGGGTCAATATGGTTTGCAGTCTTAAGTAGTAAGATACTATTTATGGACAGTTGTGGGCCTGGTCAATGTATGGGGAAATTTTGGACATAAATTAATACTTATTTATACTTAATGTTATTTATTTTTGTTTAAATATTGGTTTCAAAAGTCTCAATTTATGGTGGTTTGGTGAGACCAATACTATATGAATTACTGGTCCTTGCACAACATTAGGAATCTCTCCCCTAAATAGAAATGGATCCTTCTCCCCAAAAAAAAATGGACAACTCTCCCTTAGCACGGAACGAAGTAACTAACGAATTGTATTTGATGACGAGGTATTGCAATCATCCAGGCCATCACACCGAGTGTCTTTGCATCGCGGGTACTACTGTTCTGATCCGCGAGAATTAATTTAAAGTATGCATTTCATGCTGCGAAACCATGTTATAGGAAAAAATGTATTTTCTCCATGTAGAGATGCAAGGAATGGAAAATACTTCACAGCAAGTCTTAGGTTTTAATGAGACCGAATATGTTATTGCAGGTCTGAAAATGAAGATGAAGATGACGCTGGCAAAGAATATGCAGCATGTTTCTAGTGTACTGGTTTGCAATTTAATTCTGATCCACTTCTCTCTAGCAAACGCTGCGAATGTGACTGAGGAGGAATTGCAGGAGATAGCTTCGACTTTTGAGATGTTCGTGGACGAGCTGCCGCAAGTGCCCAAGCTAAACGGGTATATCGTCGGCCAAGATGGACATTTAAAGGCGGGCGAGCTTCGGATTGGGATGTTTGAGAAAAAATGGGTACGGGACCTATATAAATATATCCCTAATGCATTAAAACGCGCATTGTATTCCATGGAAATAAGTTGTATATATATATATATATATATATATATATATGTTTTTTTCCGTGCCAATGATTCGTCTCTTATATTCACAGAAATTTCACAGAGATTTCCCCTCAAGTGCTGTATTTGCGTATGGAACATCGAGGGAGAGTGCGAGTGTACCAGGTCCAACGATCGAAGCCATCCAAGGCGTAGAAACATTCGTGATGTGGGAAAATTATTTGCCTTCTCGACATATTCTTCCGTGGGATCCCACCGTTGTGACTGCCCAGCCCAAACACGGCGGAGTCCCAACGGTCGTTCACCTGCATGGTGGAATCCATGAACCGCAGAGCGATGGGAACTCATTGGCGTGGTTTACAGCGGGATTCAATGACACTGGACCCGCCTGGACCAAATCTCAATATCACTACGTCAATGTCCAGCAACCCGGCAATCTGTGGTACCATGACCACGCCCTCTGCCTCACCAGAGTAAATCTTTTGGCCGGCCTGGTGGGCGCCTATATCATTCGAAACCCGGCCGTGGAGACACCTCTGAATCTTCCTTCAGGGCCGGAATATGACCGTAGTCTTCTCGTGTCCGATAAAAGTTTCCTTAAAAATGGATCCATTTACATGAACTCCACCGGCGAAAACCCCACCATTCATCCCTAGTGGCAGGTATAGCACTATATCCATAAATCATTCATTGCATGCTTTTATTTTTCCAGACTGAAATTATCTAACTATGGTGTGGCGTTGCAGCCAGAGTATTTTGGAGATGCAATAATAGTGAATGGCAAGGCGTGGCCTTACTTGAAGGTACAGAGAAGGAAATATCGCTTCAGAATTGTGAATACCGGCAACGCCAGATTCTACAGTTTCGCACTGAGTAACGGACTTCATATGACTCAGATAGGCTCCGACTCTTCCTACTTACCCAGGCCCGTGAACGTTAAGAAATTGCTGCTGAGCCCCTCTGAGATCGCAGACGTCATCATCGACTTCACGAAGTTATCCACGGATGAGGCCATCCTCACAAACAGCGCTCCCTATCCATAACACTCCGGAAGTGCCGTCGATAATCTCAACAACAAAGTTATGAAATTTGTGATTGAGAAAACTAAGGAACCCGACACCCCGATCCCAACGAGATTGGTTTCATATCCTCTTCCCAAACTGTTGGAATGTTAATTCCAACTGCAGACAGCAGGCGGACGTGGGCAGCCGACTCAGCAGTCGTACCAACGCCCAAACCGTTGCACCCAAAACCGCCAGAACGAAACCGCAAACCACCTTGACGCATATCGGACCGCCTTTGGTCACAAGGCAGTTTCCGTATTTTTGAACCCGATGGAATATGGGGCAGACGCGTGGCTCTCCCCTGACATCAGCCAACGTAATTTATCGGACGTTGAAGTTCGGCTGCAAACTGCCTTCCGATATCAATCTCCGCCGTCCGATCTCCTCGCGCGTCCTCAGCCATCGATCGCGTAAGGTGCATACGGGCCTGCAGAAAATCAATGCATTGCGTGGAGTGAAAGACTTTCTCCAGTTGATCGCCGTAGAAGAGTTATGGAATTTAATGTTTTACGTAGATCTTGGTGGAGGCCCCTTTAATAAGGTTATGGGGCATACGTCCTTTATGTTAATTTTTATATGTTTTTTTATATATGGCTATGTAAGCCCGTGTGTGAAAAATATGTTACGTTATATTTTTTTTGTTGTGGTGTATTGTGGCTGCGGCAGCGTATAGTGATGTGCGCGTTTTTTTTGGTGATGGGTATTGTGCCTGCGCACAATTTTTTTTATGTAATGGTGTTATGTGGTGGCTGCACACAGTAGTGCGATTTTTGTAAATGCACAGCAGTGCGATAAAACAAAAACAGGGATGTAATGGTTTTGCTCGCCATTGTAAAACAGAGGTGCATTGTAATGGTGTTGACCCTGTGCACGTTTTTTTTGTTCATGGAAATGTATTGAACGCACAGCAGTGCGAAAAGAATTTGAAAACAGGGATGTATTGTATTGGTTTGCCATCGCAAAACCAAGAGATAGCATGAGATTGTTTATGTAATACCCACAGCAGTGGAAGACCAGAAGCGAGAGAGAGACAGAGTCTCTCCAGTGAATCCCTCTTTGCACAGAGGATGAAATTGTATCAGTCCTTTTTGTTTTAAGCAAATAAAAATGTTTTTGTGACTGTGTAATGGACTGTTATGAGCAAATTTGTTTAAAAAGCTTCCCTGTGCAAAAGATCCTGGAACAGTGGAAACAGAGCATTGCCTCTGTGGTGTTTATTTTGTTTGGTTTTTGGTATTTTCCCATTGAAAAATAACCAACAGTGGTATCAGAGCTAGTCCAGGCTCTTTGAAGACTCAAAGAAGCTGAAGGAAGGTGTTGTTGCAACAGTCAAACCTCTCCAGCAGTGTGAAGACTCAGCCAAAAGAGTTAAGGTATTTTTCAAAGCTTTCCTTTCTGTTACTGTTAAAGGAACAGTCAGTGATTTAAAAGAAAACACAGTTAAGTATTTAAAGCCTAAATAAGAATGGCAAGTTCAAAGAAGAAAGCCTCGAAGCCTGCTAAAAATGTGTCTCCCTCCTCTACTAAACTAGAAGGCAATCCATTTGAATACATTCTATTTGAAGCTCCAAAGTTCGATGGGAACCTTGATATATGGGAAATAAAAATGAGGGCTTTCTTACAGTTTCAAGGGAGTGAAATCTGGGAATCAGTGATTGATGACAGCAAGAAGGATAAAGAATCCATGGAGTATGATGCACAAGCAGCAAAACTAATCTTGAATGGACTGCCTGATTCTGTGAAAAAGAAACTAGGAAAATGTTCATCAGCAAAGGAGATATGGGAGAGACTGCATGACCTTCATGCAAAGGGAGCACTGACCATGACCAACAGTCAAGAAGAAAATTCTGAACCCATCATAGAAGCTGAATGTGAGAAGGTTGACCTCATCAAACTTCAAGTAAAGGAAAGGGATGAAGAGCTTGTTAAGCTTAAGAAGGAGCTTGATCAATGCAAGAGGAAACATCATGAGGAATTCATGTCTATGACAAATCAGCTGAATGAAGCAAAGAAGCAGGAAGACGCCTTGTCAAGTCAACTTGAACAAAGGCACAAGAGAGTGAACAAACTTGTAGAAGAGATTGGACAGTACAAGGTAGAGGTCACCTCCCTTAAGTCTGAATTACAAGAAGCCAGGAAGCAAGCACAAGGAGCTGAAAAGAAAATGGAGAGCAGTCAAGCAGAACTCTCCAAAATGAAGTCAGAAATCATCTCCCTCAAAATAGTAGCAGCTGAAGCTACTTGTAGCAAAGAAGAAACTGAGGAACAACTAGCAAAGAAAAATAATGTATGTGAAAAGTTGGAAGAAGAGATTGTCCTCCTCAGGAAGAAGGTTGAAGGGATGAACAAGATCATGAAGAGCTCTCAAGCCTTGGATGACATGCTCAGCTATCACAGATCTCCATCTGATAAATCAGGACTTGGGTATGTAGGTGAACCCTCAAACAAGGATGAAGATGCTTTAAGCAAAGGAGATGTGAAGAAGCCAGAAAGAAGTTGTGAAGCTCCTAGTTCCAGCAAAGGCAAGGAGAAAAATGAAGGCTGCAATAGAAGAAATCTTGCTCCAAGTAGAAAACCAGCTCCAAGAAGAAATGTAGCTGATGGCAAAAAGGCAAGAGGCAATGGTGATCATCAAAGGATCTCAAGGCAGCAAGGCTTCAAAAGTACATCAAGGAAACCTCCATCTCCCAGGTACCAAAGTTCATTTTTTGGTTATTGTTATGCTTGTTCAAACTTTGGTCATATGGCAAAAGACTGTAGAGCATTTCATAAAGATAGATGTTGTGGTCCCCGACAATCTCCAAGAAATAATTTCACAAGAAGAAATCATGAATTCTTATTCATGAATAAAGTTGAATGCTTCAAGTGTCATAACATTGGGCATATGGCACATGACTGTAACTTAAGATGGGCTCCTATGCAAGCTAGACCCACACAAAAGAAGAAAGTTACACAAGTATGGAGAAGGAAGGAAATACAGTGTGAAAGTCCCTTGAGCTTTGCAACTAATCTAAGTTTCTTTTGAGAAGAGTCTGCTGAAAGAAGATAAAGCATACATTAAAGGGGAGCTTGTAATTTTTGTTGCTGAACTGTCTTAACAGTCATTCTTTAATGAAGACTTCTTTTTATAAAGGAAAGACATGAAATCAAATCTGCCATAAGAGCAGAAAAGAAATGGGGGAAGTGCTCAAATGTAAAGAGCAGCAGCGCAAGAAGAAAAGTATGCAGAGCTTGGAGACCCTCACAGCAGTGGGAGGACAAAACATAAAACAGCAATTTGAATTTTTTTTGTGGTGCACATGCATTGAAATGCATAGCAATGGAATGTAGTTTTCCTTTTATGTAAAGTGAGAGAATATACTCACAGCAGAGTGAGTATAATACACAGCAGATGGAAATGTTTTGTATTGGGAATGAAAATGCAAACCAGTGAGAAGAAAATGAGAAGAAGGCAAAACGCAGCAGAGCGTAAATGCCCAGTGGCTGAGAATGCAATGAAATTTTTCACACAGCAGTGAAAAATGTAATATTTTTTTTGTATGCAATGCAACATGCACGGAAATGGCTAAAGAAAAATAGGGACAACAAATTTTTAATGCACATGGGTGAATGATAATGTGTGGCAGCAGAAAAATGAAAGGAACTGCACAACAGTGCATTGTGTAAAAAAATTGAATGAAGACTAAGATTGTGTGAAGCAAGGGTGTAAAAAGAAAAGGCAGCAACCTGTGTTAATTTTTTGTTGTGTGGAGAATGCAGCGCAAAACAGCGTGAGGATGATTTCTCTCTATGTGCAAGTAATGGAGAGTAAAGAGTTAATGTATGGGCACACAACAGTATGATGAAACAAAAGGCAGCCATAGTGCAAATTGCAGAGGCAACGCAGCAGAAAATAAAAACCCAGGGATGACAGTCTATGGTTATGGGTATGGACAACACTGAATATGAAAAATGCAGCAGCAAGAAGTTATGGACAGTAGCATGATGGCAAGAAGGAGAAGCACACAGCAATGCAAATAAGAAAATGCAGCAGCATGAAGTTTTGTTGAAGAAATGAAAGGTAATGGACAGCAGCACATGTAAAAGAAATTTTTTTCTTTACAGCAGTAAATGTATGTGTAGTGAATGTGTTGTTCATTGAATTGAAATGCAACATATGCAACAGCAGTGAATGTAAGAAATATTTACACACAGCAGTGTAAATTTGTAAGTTGGGACAGTGTAATTGCTCCAGAAAAGACAGAGTATTTTGTCTTTGAAAAGTGCACAAGCAGTGCAGGTGTAGACACAGCAGTGTGGGGTAGACACAGCAAAGAAGATGGCACAACAGTGCAGCAAAGAATATGCATCAGCATAAAAGAACATTGTAATGAGTTTGCACACACAGCAGTGCAATGATTGTTTGTTTTGGAACTGCATTCGAAGCAGTCATTTAGTGAATCCCTCTGTTAAAGAGAAAGGTGCTTTTCAGCACAGTGTCATGGTAAATCCCTCTGTCAAGAGGAAGATGTTTTTTTTGGCATACACATGGTAAATCCCTCTATCAAGAGGATGATGCTTTTCAGCATAGTAACAGGTGAATCCCTCTGTCATGAGGAAGGTGCTCTTAAGCACAGTCACATGGTGAATCCCTCTGTCATGAGGAAGGTGCTCTTCAGCACATTGTAATGGTGAATACCTCTGTCATGAGGAAGGTGCTCTCAAGCACAATTTCAGGTTAATCCCTCTATTAAGAGGAAGACAACTTTGTTTGTTTGTGAACTGCATCAGAAGCAGTTGGTGAATCCCTCTATGTGAGGAAGATGTTTTTGTAACAGCAGTGTTGGTGAATCCCTCTATGTGAGGAAGTGTTTGGGTATGTTTGAATGCCCAGCAGTTGAAATTAAAGGGGAGTGTTGGAATGTTAATTCCAACTGCAGACAGCAGGCGGACGTGGGCAGCCGACTCAGCAGTCGTACCAACGCCCAAACCGTTGCACCCAAAACCGCCAGAACGAAACCGCAAACCACCTTGACGCATATCGGACCGCCTTTGGTCACAAGGCAGTTTCCGTATTTTTGAACCCGATGGAATATGGGGCAGACGCGTGGCTCTCCCCTGACATCAGCCAACGTAATTTATCGGACGTTAAAGTTCGGCTGCAAACTGCCTTCCGATATCAATCTCCGCCGTCCGATCTCCTCGCACGTCCTCAGCCGTCGATTGCGTAAGGTGCATACGGGCCTGCAGCAAATCAATGCATTGCGTGGAGTGAAAGACTTTCTCCAGTTGACCGCCGTAGAAGAGTTATGGAATTTAATGTTTTACGTAGATCTTGGTGGAGGCCCCTTTAATAAGGTTATGGGGCATACGTCCTTTATGTTAATTTTTATATGTTTTTTTATATATGGCTATGTAACCCCGTGTGTGAAAAACATGTTACGTTATATTTTTTTTGTTGTGGTGTATTGTGGCTGCGGCAGCGTATAGTGATGTGCGTGTTTTTTTTAGTGATGGGTATTGTGCCTGCGCACAACTTTTTTTATGTAATGGTGTTATGTGGTGGCTGCACACAGTAGTGCGATTTTTGTAAATGCACAACAGTGCGATAAAACAAAAATAGGGATGTAATGGTTTTGCTCGCCATTGTAAAACAGAGGTGCATTGTAATGGTGTTGACCCTGTGCACGTTTTTTTTTGGTTCATGGAAATGTATTGAACGCACAGCAGTGCGAAAAGAATTTGAAAACAGGGATGTATTGTATTGGTTTGCCATTGCAAAACCAAGAGACAACATGAGATTGTTTATGTAATACCCACAGCAGTGGAAGACCAGAAGCGAGAGAGAGACAGAGTCTCTCCAGTGAATCCCTCTTTGCACAGAGGATGAAATTGTATCAGTCCTTTTTGTTTTAAGCAAATAAAAATGTTTTTGTGACTGTGTAATGGACTGTTATGAGCAAATTTGTTTAAAAAGCTTCCCTGTGCAAAAGATCCTGGAACAGTGGAAACAGAGCATTGCCTCTGTGGTGTTTATTTTGTTTGGTTTTTGGTATTTTTCCATTGAAAAATAACCAACACAAACGCGTTACATCACATTGTATGAATACGACAGCGCCACGGGTGATCCGACCCATTTATTCCTCAATGCTTTACCATTTCTGGCACCGGCTACTGAGACGCCGAGGCAAGGAACCAACGAGTTATGGCATATCATCAATCTCACTCCGGACAACCATCCTCTCCATATTCATCTCGGCTTGTTTAAGACCCTCAGTCAGATAAAGCTGGTAAATTTGACCGAATTTGAGAGCTGCATGAACAAGACGAACAATGTTGTGGCATGCAATATACAGAAGCATGCTCAGGGTACAGTCATTGCAACTCCTGCTAATGAGAGAACGTGGAAGAACGTGTTCAAAGATGCGGCCTGGATATATGACCACCATTTTCCTTACCTTCACTCTCTTGGAGTCTAATCAATCTTATCCCTTTAATGCGAGTGCTGAACCAGGTTACGTATATCACTGCCATGTAAGTGTCCTCTTTCCCTCAAACTACATCTATATTGAATGTTGTACATCATTATAATTCTGATTCCTGAATACGCATATCTTAATATCAATGGCTAATATGTTAATTCTGTTGGATTTCAAATTTGCAGATTTGAAATCATAGCCAAAAAGCATAAGCATAATCTGCTCCGTTTCTGCTTTATGAAATTGGAAAATTTGCCTTCTCTGGTACATTCGATTGCCTCTTATATATAATAATAATTAATAATAATATTAAGGGGATCTTTGCCTCCAAAATGAATATGCGGATAGGGATAACGCGCGGCAGCATGGATCGGTTCGCGTTCCTTTAAACTATTAATGAATCATATAATGTTTTACAATGAATGAACTCTTAATATAAATATAACATATGGAAATTTTTGCATTTTTATAAGGAGTTGTATTTATTGATTTCATTTTTCTAAACAGGGAAAAATCATTTCCGTGTAAACTTCAACGCACAGCCAAAAAAGCATAAGCATAATCTGCTCCCTCTCTGCTTTATGAAATTGGAAAATTTTGAAAAATTTGTCTTCTCCCGTACACCTCGTTTTCACAAATGTTGAAAAATACCTCCTCGTTTTCACAAATGTTGAATGCATTGAATATTCCCCTGCACACATTAGAGAAATTAAATAAATGGATACAAAGGAGTTATCAATTTCTATTGCTTTGAAACTCCAAAATAAGTCTATTCGAGTTTTAAGGTAAGAAAAGCCTCAAGTTTTGGGGTAAGGAAAGCCTTCTTCGAAAACTGTTGGAAATTAACCCTATGACTACATAATTATCAATTGCTAAATGTTTATTTCAGTTCTGAAGTATCATCAATCTAAAGCTTTACAAGTCCAAAATTAAAAGCTAATACCTTTGACCTTTAACCAGTCAACTATAGATGGTTATGCCCAAAATTTTCTCTCGAGTCCAACGTGAAAGAACAATGAATCATATCAACCTAAAGCTTTACAAGTCCAGAATAAAAGCTAATGCCTTTCTCTAACGAGTCAACATAGATAGTTATGCCCAAAATTTTCTCTTCAAGTGAAAGAACAATGAATCATTTATGCAGAACTGTGAAACAATAATAAAAAATATATCTAATGATAATCAAACATGTATCTAACTACCTATTCATGTTATATTTGAAATAATGGCAAAGACTTTCCAAGAGTAGATCGCTTTACAGTTATCCCTAAAATGCTTTCATTACTTTATGTAAATAGAGAGTGAGAAATAATAATAAGAGAAACCAAACATTCAGTCTAGGGAAATACACATTAATAGTCTAACGAATAAAAGTGAAGTCAAACATTCCAAAGAATTATGCAACATAATGGGATTGATGAATTCTTATAACATACTCCATGCTATATATATAACTTCCCCAAATTTTATGTATAATAAATTTGGTGGACAATGTCACCCCAAAAAAATTGAATAAAATCAAACTTGTGATAAAACTTAATATTTAACTCTAAAACATTTGAACTAACTCTTAAAACTTTTAAAAATAAAAAAATTAGAATAACTTTTGTATATATATATATAGATAAGGGTAATAATAATAAAAAATTATTATTTAAATACAAAAATAATGAAATCAAAATATATAAATTATTTATTTGTAATTGCCTTCTCATATGTATGTGCCTCAATACAATTAGTGGCCATTAAAAAAGAAGTTTATAATTGGTTGCTTCTGGACTTGCTCTTCAGTTGCTATTCTTCCTCATTTTTTTTGGATAGGATCTTGCTTCTGGTTCTGAATTCTCCATTTTGGATTGATTTTTGGAAATAATGTGATATTCAATGGACAAAGTGAAAAAGCAGTAAGTCAATAATTGGCTTAATTCATGGTGCTTAATATTATCTATAATACATGGTGCTTAATATTTTCCATATCTCTTCCTTATAGAATCTTGCTTCTGAATTCTCCATCGTACTGGCTTTGTGAATAAAGCTATATATAATTCTAGAGCCACTTATCCTTCTTTTTGGCTCATTCTGTTTTGATTCTGCCATTTTCCAATTTAAAAATTATGAGTTTGTGATCCTCGACATCGAAAGTTATGAAAGCTTTTTATTTCTAATTGTAGAACGGAAACGATTGCACAACATACATGAAACCTTGTCACTTTTCCTTGAGCATACAAAATGCTGCAAAACACACACATATGCCTCATAGACGGTTTCCTGCCACTCCATAGCTATTTTAGTTTATTATATGAAACTGTGTTGGTAATATTCTACAAACGCACAGATGCCTCATATATGTTTTCCTGCCACTGCATAGCTAATTTGATTTATTATATGAAATTGTGTTGGTTTAGATTCTATTGATCAAATTGACAATGTAATAAATTACTTCTACCCAGCAATTCTATACAATTATGATATTATCTTACATTTTAGCATGTTACAAACCATCTTTTATGACTTAAATAACGATTACCATCAAAATGCTTTGTCATACTAGGGTGCACGGGACACTTTCGAAGATTTTGGAAGAACCTCTTTAGAACCACTAGAACATAGACTCCTTAAACCTAAATCATCACTACCATCAAAAAAAAGTTGTCATACCTTCAGATACAATTTCCATTCTCTGCAATTTCAAAAAACTTATCCTCCAAAGCAGTACTACTAAAGCGTTATGAAGTTGGTATAGAATTCAATCTCCCAATCTCCTGAGGTTCTTAAATAGAGTCCAGTCTTTGGAAGCCCTGATCATAGAATGTACCTTCCCTTGTTATTATGCAAGTATTACATGACATTCCATTGCACATTAATGTGTAATAATTTCAGGATGCGCAATATACTTATCAGCATAGTTATGAGACTGGAAATCTACTCAGGCATCATCAACCTGATCAACTTCAAGTCTCCGGGAAAAACGTTGAACCCCGTCAGCAGCCAATTTCAAATCCCTAACATTGTCATCAGTTCTCTCCACCACCTCCATTGAGGTCATTTCACCATCAGCCATAGATGAGGATGCACCCACATCAGATTCGGTTGGGGAATTAACAAAAACCTCAAAGATGTTCCCCGATTGCCTCAACAAACACACCCAGATTGAATTTTTGACTCATCTTCCTCCTCCAACACTCTCTCCACAACATTTCCACCATAATCAGATGCATTCCATTGGGGTTTTAGAATACCGTCCTCATGCCCATTAAAGAAAAAACTCTTGAAATTTTCTAAAAATACAATGTCATTCAAACAACCATTTCTGCAAGAGCCCAAGTCCTTACTCACCCAACGGTTGTATGCTTTCTCCTCAGACTCTATTTCCTCTGTGGTGAAATCATCCATGTGCCCATTTATCAGCAGTCTCTTTACATCTCCTATCTTTGACAAGTATGTCGTCATTAAAATGCACGTGAACCAATTGGATTGGTTGATATTGCCTTCTGCAAAACTTGAGACATTACGCATTGAAAATGCACATTCCTCACACATTCCATGACTATCTACCAACTTCCTGTGGGTGAAGCAATAATCCATCAAAGATATCTCTCTAGAATGGAATTCACATATGAGTTTTCTATAAGTCCATTGATCCAGTAAAAGACCTAGTCCCAGGTTATTTGGATTAAGTAGACGACCCAGTCGTTGAAGCAGGCTAACCAACTTCTCAACGCTTGCTAATTAATAGTTGATATATTTTCCACCGTGAATTGCTGGCATGCTGTCCCGCTAATTCTTTTTATGTGGATTAAGTAGACGACCCAGTCTATGAAGCATTCATTGAAGCAGGCTAACCAACTTCTCAACGCTGGCTAATTAATAGTTGAGAGATTTTCCAACATGAATTTTTGGCATGGTAAAGGCTCGTAAGCGTCATTGTTGTCCGGCTCAGGCCTAGAATTTCAAATTCTTTTTGCTTGTCAAACAAAAATTTCATGATGTTTTTACATTTTCGATGCCCTTCATTTTACGTTCTAAGTAAATTTAGAAATGTCAATCTCCCTATTCCATAATTAGACAACCACTTTCCAAACTGTTTCATAGAGTGCAGGATGCTGACTAAAAATTGCAACCTCTACCAACAAAAAACTACAACCTCTATTCAGTTAAGAGAAATACCTCGTTTTCACAAATGTTGAATGCATTGAATATTCCCCCTGCACACACATTGGAGAAATTAAATAAATGGATACAAAGGAGTTATCAATTTCTATTGCTTTGAAACTCCAATATAAGTCTATTCGAGTGTTAGCGTAAGGAAAGCCTCGAGTTTTGGGGTAAGGAAAGCCTTCATCGAAAACCGTTGGAACTTAACCCCATGACTACATAATTATCAATTGCCAAATGTTTATTTCAGTTTTGAAGTATCATCAATCTAAAGCTTTACAAGTCCAAAATTAAAAGCTAATACCTTTGACCTTTAACCAGTCAACTATAGACGATTATGCCCAAAATTTTCTCTCCAGTCCAACGTGCAAGAACAATGAATCATATCAACCTAAAGCTTTACAAGTCCATAATAAAAGCTAATGCCTTTCTTTAACAAGTCAACATAGATATTTATGTCCAAAATTTTCTCTCCAAGTGAAAAAACAATGAATCATTTATGCGGAACTGTGAAACGATAATAAAGAATATATCTAATGATAATCAAACATATATCTAACTACCTATCCAAGAGTAGATCGCTTTACAGTTATCCCTAAAACACTTTCTTTACTTTATGTAAATAGAGAGTGAGAAATAATATTAAGAGAAATCAAACATTCGGTCTAGGGAATACACATTAATAATCTAGCGAATAAAAGTGAAGTCAAACATTCCAAAGAATTATGTAAAATAGAAATCTAATAGTTAGGGAAAATACTCATCGAACACACATGGGATTGATGAATTCTTATAACTTCCCTATTGAGGAGAAAATTAGAAGTCCCACTTTAACATCGCAAGCACTGAGAGCTCATAAACTTTCTTCAGTAGCCTATCCTTGTGCAAGGAGGCAAGGATGCATAGGAGGATGGAACTGTGAACTTACTATTTCCGTACACATTCCAAATTTAATGGAAACCCAATATCTGTTGATGATAACTAAACAAGCTCGTGAACCCCAAAAGTTCAGAATGAGAATCTGATAACAAAAATGGAAAAATAATATTAATTATAGACGTATACCAATCATCTTCCGTTCATAGGGGTTTGGTATCCTAATATATAGGAGCATAAATACAGTGTTAAAATTCTCACCAATTTATTGACATAAAGTTAATGTAATGTACTATAATTTGTACATATAGTTGAATGAGGTATTATAATATTCATAATATTCTATTGTAGGCTATCTTTACTTGTGCTTAAGGTATTAGATATTTTGATGATTTAACTTTAAAATTGGAAATCATTTTGATAGTTTACTTACGGACAAAAATTTTCAACAACTGTCAAATACATTCTGAAATCCAAAATACGTCTTGTGGGACGTCAAATTCCAGGCCTGCCTCTACCAACAAAAAACTACAACCTCTACTCAATTAAGAGAAATACCTCGTTTTCACAAATGTTGAGTGCATTGAATATTCCCCCCGAACACACATTGGAGAAATTAAATAAATGGATACAAAGGAGTTATCAATTTCCATTGCTTTGAAACTCCAATATAAGTCTATTGAGTTTTAGGGTAAGGAAAGCCTCGAGTTTTGGGGTAAGGAAAGCCTTTTTCGAAAACCATTGGAACTTAACCCCATGACTACATAATTATCAATTTCCAAATGTTTATTTCAGTTCTGAAGTATCATCAATCTAAATCTTTACTAGTCCAAAATAAAAGCTAATACCTTTGACCTTTAACCAGTAAACAGTAGACAATTATACCCAAAATTTTCTCTCCAATCCAACGTGAAAGAACAATGAATCATATCAACCTAAAGCTTTACAAGTCCAGAATAAAAGCTAATGCCTTTCTTTAACGAGTCAACATAGATAGTTATGCCCAAAATTTTCTCTCCAAGTGAAAGAACAATGAATCATTTATGCGGAACTGTGAAACGATAATAAAAAATATATCTAACGATAATCAAACATGTATCTAACCGCCTATTCATGTTATATCCAAAATAATGGCAGAGACTTTCCAAGAGTAGATCACTTTACAGTTATCCCTAAAACTCTTTCATTACTTTATGTAAATAGAGAGTGAGAAATAATAATGAGAGAAATCAAACATTCAGTTTAGGGAAATGCACATTTATAGTCTAACGAATAAAAGTGAAGTCAAACATTCCAAAGAATTATGTAGAATAGAAATCTAATAGTTAGGGAAAATATTCATCGAATACACATGGGATTGATGAATTCTTATAACTTCCCTGTTGAGGAGAAAATTAGAAGTCCCACTTTAGCATTGTAAGCACTGAGAGCTCATAAGCTTTCTTCAGCAGCCCATTCTTGCGCAAGGAGGCAAGGATGCATAGAAGGATGGAAATGTGAACTTACTGTTTCCATGCACATTCCAGGTCTAATGGAAACCCAATATTTGTTGATGATAACTAAACAAGCTCCTGAACCCCAAAAGTTCAGAATGAGAATCCGATAACAAAAAGGGAAAAATAATACTAATTACAAAGGTATACAAACCATCTTCCATTCATAGGGATTTGGTATCCTAATAAATAGGGGCATAAATACAGTGTTAAAATTCTCACCAATCTATTGACATAAAGTTAATGTGATGTACTATAATTTGTATGTATAGTTGAATGAGATATTATAATATTCATAATATTCTATTGTAGGCTATCTTTACTTGTGCTTAAGGTATTAGATATTTTGACGATTTAACTTTAAAATTGGAAGTCATTTTGATAGCTTACTTATTATAACACACGTCAAATTTGACAGTAACAAATTTTCAACAACTTTCAAATACATTCTCAAATCCAAAATACATCCTGTAGGACCTCAAATTCCAGGCCTGATCCCGCTAATTCTTTGCCTTGATGAGTGATAAGATGTATCATGATCTCACTATTCGTGTTGCCTTGTCGAGTGATAAGATATATCACGATCTTGCTATTCGTGTGAGAGAACTTGATTCGCTAGTCGAGCGCTTGATTCAATTCGAGATTCATTGTCCTCAACAGCAATCCAGAATCTCAACAGTGTCACTCAGTAGATTGGCATTGGATGTAAGAGAGTGGTTTATATTTAATGGTTTAGGTAATTCATGGTATATGTCTATGATATTTATTAAAATTTATTTATAGATATTTGAAGAAAATTGAATCTGTGATCAACAATAATTAGCAACAAATTTCACATTTGACTCTAGAGTCTACATGGCTTGAGCTAACCCTTAGAGCTATATCTTCATTTTATTTACATAAACATTATCTTCTTTTTCAAAATTTTCTTCAAAATTGCTTTGTCCTCCAAAGTCCTCCAAAAGAAAGGTAATAAAATTTAATTTTAATTTTAATTTAATTTTACCTCTAGAAGAATTTTCAAAACCTTCTCCATTATAGTGATATCATTATGATATGGATGATTAATTATAATCCATAGACATTTCCTTCCATGAAAGTTGCTTCTTGCATTTTCGCATTTATACAAGGTTGAATATGCGAGAGTGTACTAATGCATGAATGATAATTTGAGTCTTTCTTGTGCATTTTTCTACTCATGACCTCGAATTTGTTATTAAACAAGCCATAACTTGATCTTAGCATGTAGAGGATTATTCTGCAGATTGATATGTTTGCCTTAGCACCATCGTAACCTGAGCCATGTATTAGTTGGAGAATAGAATAGAGAGGAGTCCTTGAGTACTAAGAAATTTATACAAGTTTGTTGATATATCATATTATCCATGTTGAGAAACTGTTTGTTATTTTTTGTTAAAGATATTGACTTATAAAATTTCCTTGTGTATTTACAAACCCCAATTGAGTTCTAAAATGAGTGTTGCCTTATTACCCACTCAGCTTTTCTACCATCCTTGTTTCATGGAAGTATTTTATGCATTCTATAAAGAATGCATCATTGACTTTAATCCTTGGGTTTTCTTCATCATCATGGTCATTGTCCTTGGCTTTTTCTTCAAAAATAATTTTTTTGTTGTTTCTAGTTTCTTTGAGCATGTTTAATTATAATAATTTTTTCATATTTGTATTTTTCAAATGTTTTATTTATTGTATTAATGAGCTTAATTCTCATTTTATTAAAAAAAAAGAAAATATAATCTTTCTTGCTACATCCATGATATAAATATATATAAAATGGTGATGGAAAAGCATATGATCATTTAACTTCATCTATGAAAGTTTTCACTCTAATACCAAATGATTCATAGAAGCCAAACATGTTTACTCAATTATATTAGAATAATTAACATATTATATGTAAATAAAATAAAATAAAATGAATCAATGATATGATTTTTTTACAATGAATGGACCTCTACTATAAATATATTTCACGGGTGTTTTTTTGCATCTTTTTAACATATCTACGAATTGGAGCAACATACTCACTAACAAGCTAATCTTGAATGTATATAAAGTGAAATGAAAAGTATGGACATGAATAGAAACACACATAAAGAAATTTGTAGAGAGAACAATAATATATCGAGAACTACATTATCTTAATAAGTGAAATAGAAAAAGGCTATGAAATATAAAGCTATACAAGCTAGTTAGAATGGTGGTAGCTTATCTCTGAAGATATGTTGAAATTGCAACAAGAAAATCCTAATTTAATTTCCCTTGAATTAAATTAGGAGAAAAATTGCAATTCCACATCACAAGACAACTTGTACAAGTTAACTAAGTTAAATTGACTTATTTGGTTCAGTTAATTCGAGTTGAGGGTCTAACTAAAGTCATGTAGAGTGGCTCCTACTTTATAAGATACCTGGTTGAGTTTATTTTGAGTTGTAATTAATTAATTTAGTTTAATTGAGTTAAAGTCAGTTAAACTAGTTCCAACTGTTGGAGGAACTAGTATGAGGTGTAATAGTGGGGTGTTGCTTCATGTTTTCAACCATTTAACTGATAATTCAACCATAAATAAGTCATGCATGTGAGATCTGAGAGTTACCCAGTTGATATTGGATTTCAAGGGAAGTGTACTATCAATTGTATAATCATCCAAATTGTATAGGTGGTGCATGCAGTCAAAAGAAGGCCTATGATGGATTACACAATTCCAATTGAGGAAATTCCCTAATTAATAGGGGCTAATTCCCAAGGAAATAGCATAAGGAAATAGGGACTTGGAAAAGCATAAAATTGGTTAAGTATTGTCCAAGGATTGTCTAAGAAGCTGTGAGAGATATAGAGATAGTGCAGAGGTTGCTTGGGCTTGAGAAAATCATTGTAATCTTCTCATACTTTTTTACTAATGCAATATACATATAGCAGGGCTTTTTAGTTCTTTCTTTCCCCAGGAAATCATTTTGTAATGTGTTGATTGAATTATTTCTCTTGTATGCTTCATGATTTTGCGATTGTTAATTGTTTCAGTTGATGAGTAGAGTAGATTCAATTATTTTATTTTAGCATATTACATAAGAAGTTTGAATCTACAAGGAATTTCTACATGGTATCAGAGTTGAAATATCACTAGAAGAGAAGAATACAAGTTTATCTTTATAGGTGAAATAGAATTTGCAGGATCATTCTTCAGATCCAGCGGGATGTCTTTCTATGGATTGAGACTCAAGTATGCCCTTGAGGGTGGCTTAAATTATATTACTTGGAAGGACAAGATGGAGGTAGTGTTGAAAGATAATGGGTTGAAGGAATTCATACACAATGATATTCCTAATCCTCCAACAGTTGATGCTGAAGATCTGGTAGAGTGGAAGAAATGTTTGGCAAAGGCAAGGAGGATCATACTAGAAGGAGTTCGAGATCATATTGTCTCGAATATCCATGGGAAGGATACACCATATGCAATGTGCCAAGCCTTGATAGACTTTTTTCAGAACAACATTGACCACAAGAAGTTGGCACTGAAGGATAAGCTTCAGAAAATCAAAATGGAGAAGGGTAACACAATACCACAATACTTGAGCAGGTTCACCCAATGTTAGGATGAGATTGGGAGCATTGGTATTACAGTTTTTGAAGAAGATAACGTTAACCTGGCACTTCTAGGCCTTCCCAAGAGCTGGTACGACTACCAGGATTAGATAAATGGGAGGGAGTGTCAACCAAAGTGGGAGCGTTTGTGGTCTGATTTGGAGCAAGAAGAGATAAGGTGATACACTAGAGATGGAACTTCATCAAAGCATAATGATGAGGAGAATTGTGCCTTGGATGGAAAGGCAAAGAAAGGGGAAGGGAATAAATCCAAATCCAAAGGGAATTCCAATCAGGGCGAAAAGGACTTATCGAATATTAATTGTTTTCACTGTCATGAGCTAGGACACTATGCCACAAATTGTCTGCACAAGGAGGCCGACAAGAAGCCCATAGGAGGAGTGGCAAGTGAAGCTCTAGCTTCACAATTTGAGTTGGATTTCACCCTCATTGCATGCATGGTGACATCAGAGATGGGTAGTGTCTGGTGTATGGATAGTGGAGACTCATTCCATATGACGGGAAACAAATAATTTTCCAGTGACTTGGAGGACAAGGACCTCTAGGTGCACATCGAGATGGGAGATGATGGAAGGTATAACGCGACTGACATCGATGTTGTTACCTTTCAAAGTGAGTTTGGTTATTCTCTCACATTAAAGGATGTCATGTATGTTTTGAGTCTGAAGAAGAATTTAGTTTCAGTTGCTATGTTGGAACTGTAGAAATTCCTTGTAGATTCAAACTGCTAATTGTAATTTACTAAAACAATAGACTTGAATCTACTCTACTCATTAGTGGAAACAAATAAATGATCATGAAATCACGAAGCATATAAGAGAAATAATTAAATCAACATATTACACAATGATTTCTTGGGGAAAGCTAGAACTAAAAACCCCTGCTATCTGTATATTGCACTAGTCAGAAAATATGAGAATATTACAATTCTTTTCTCAAACTCGAGAAACCTCTGCATTATCTCTATATGTCTCATTGCTTCCTAGACAAACTCTAGTCAATACTTAACCAAATTTTGGCTTGCCCAAGTCCCTATTTACTTGGGTTGTTTCCTTGGGAATTAGGCCCTATTAATTAGGGAAATTCGTCAATATGAATTGGGAAATCCTCAGAGGCCTTACTCTCACTACATGCACCACCTATACAATTTAGATGATTATACAACTGATAGTACATTGTCCCTGAACTCCAATATCAACTAGGTAACTCTCAGATCTGACATGCATGAGTTATTTATGAGTGAATCATCAGTTAACTGGTTGAAGACATGAAGCAGAACCCCATTGTCTGACCTCCTACTAGTTCCTCCATAAGTTGGAACTATTTTAATTGACTTTAACTCAGTTAAATTTAATTAATTATTTACAACTCAAAATAAACTCAACCATGGATCCTATAATGTAGTAGACACTCTACATGACTCTAGTTAGACCCTCAACTTGAATTAACTGAGAAAACTAAGTCAATTTAACTTAGTTAATTTGTACAGGTTGTCTTGTTATGTGGAATTACAATTTATTCCTAATTTAATTCAAGGAAAAAGAATTAGGATTTTCTTGTTGCATTTTCAACACCCCCTATCAACAAGAAAGGGATTATTAGATACCCCAATCTTGCCTCTATGAAACTCAAATTTTCCTCTTGACAGTGCCTTAGTTAAGATGTTTGCATCATGTTCCTTTATAGGAATGTACTCTAGCAACATGATTCTTCTCTACACACAATCTCGTAGATGGTGATACCAGATGTCGATATGCTTGGACCAATCATGAAAAAATGGATTCTCGGAGAGTTTGATACAACTATTATTGTCACAGTAAATCATTGTAG
Organism: Pinus tabuliformis; assembly: GCA_031772625.1. Taxonomy (NCBI): domain Eukaryota; kingdom Viridiplantae; phylum Streptophyta; class Pinopsida; order Pinales; family Pinaceae; genus Pinus; species Pinus tabuliformis. Next base: position 921,225,838 of record CM062812.1, on the reverse strand, counting down.
GATCCATATGCTGACCAAATAACCCAACAAGGATCTTCCTCATCCAGATAGCCTCATAATCTACTTGACTAGCAACCATGTACTCTGCTTCTATCGAACCGAGTGCAACTGATCTCTACTTCCTGTTGTACCAAGAAACTCTTGTTGACCCAATATTGAAGATTCCCCTTGATGTGCTCTTCCTTTCGAATGGACTCCCTAACCAATATTCATTTGTGAAGCCTTGAAGCTTCGCTCCCTCTATCCGTCTGTGCCAAATACCAAACTGTGTGGTGCCTCTAAGGTACCTCAACACATGTTTAACTTCCTTCCAATAAATTTTGGTTGGCTTGACCATTGCTTGACTAAGCTGGTTAACTACAAAACATATGTCAGGTCGTGTGTTCACCAAATACATAAGTGAACCCACAAGCTACCTATAAATAGTAGCCTCCACTACTTCTCTTGAAGTAGCATCCTCCTCATCCAATTCCCTGCTAGAGGAGTCTCCATGGGTTTGCTTCTCTCCATATGCAACTTCTTCAGTATATTGTTGGCATACTTTCCCTAAGAGACAAATAGTTCCTCATCTCCTTGCCATACTTCCATACCAAGGAAATAATGCATGAGCCTGAGGTCCTTCATCTCGAATTCTCTTGCAATATCCTCCTTGCTAGATTTTACCAGCTTCTCATCACTTGTTAAAATTAAATCATCGAAATATAATACTATAATCAACAATTTACCTTCAACCACAATATGGTAAAGGTTTGCATCTGCTTCACTTTTAGTGAAGCCCAACTTGGTGAAATAGTTATCAATCCTGGTGTACTAAGCATTGGGTGCTTGTTTCAATCCATATAGCGCTCGCTTGAGTCTGCACACATGTGACTCTCTGTTGAAGGTCTAAAATCCTTCTGGCTTCTCAATGTACACATCTTCTTCAATCACTCTGTTGAGGAATGTTGTCTTCACATCCATTTGATGTATCTTCCATCCCATCTACATTGAATGTGCTAGAATATATATGATTGAAGAGTACCTTGCTACTAGAGCAAAGGTATCCTTTTAATCAATTCCCTCCACCTGAGAGAAACCTTTAGCCACAAATTTTTCCTTATGTTTCTCCACACTCCCATCTGCTGCTTGCTTTACCTTGTAAATCCATCTAGAACTCACCACTGACTTGTTTGTTGGTCTTGGGAACACTTCCCAAACACTGTTTCTGATAATGGAGTCATACTCCTCTACCATGGAATCAACCCATACTAGTTGTTGCATTACTTCCTCGAATGAGGATGGCTCAATCTATACACTCTCACTCATCAAAGTTGTTGTAGCTCCTAGAGACATCTTATGGGTTGAAAGGAGACTAGTGCCTAGGACATCTTGATGAGTGCTTCTAGGATCTACTGATATTTTCTAATACACTTAGTATTTATCATATTCTAGGTGAAATTGATTCAGGACCTCCCCTAAGAGGAGAAGTACAAGATTGAAATCCAAATAGAACTAACAGAAGCATTAATATATGGCTTTAGCAACCAACATCATATACACATTCAACTTTACATGTCTTTTGTAGTATATCAGATGGAAGAAATAAAGAGGAAAGAAAACCAATGCACATGGCTTAAACTTAATAATCTTGTTCATTGAAGTTTAGTGTGAAATGTATAAGAAGGATGTTTAAATGAAGTGTTGAGATACATGGAGCACATTTTAAGGATAACAATCCATATCAATTATAGGCATCTTTAATCAACTTTAGACCTAGATGAATCCATAATTCCATGAAAAACATATCTAGTAGTTGTTATTACATGTAATCTAAGAAGAAGAGTGAGAACATATGGAACAAACACAAGAATAAATACGTAATGCACATTTATATGAGTTCACCAAAAACTTTTATTAATCTTTCACAGAGCATACATTTCATTGAAAACTTGCAGAGCTTCTCTCTTGCAAAACCAAAATTTTGAACCCTTGATTATGTATCATAAACTATTTTTATAGGTCCATAGAGGGACGACCGATTACAAAATATTCTTTCTTGATTTAGAAGTGAATCATCATAACAAAATATCAGCGTGCTCAGTGGCACAATTGTACTAACCGAATTCTAACTAATTGACATAGTTTCTTCTGAAATAAAATATTTACATAAAACAAAAAATCAAAATGTCATGATCGACATGATCAACAACAACCTTATTCATGGTAAAAAATTTATGGAGGCAGCGTCACTAGGTTGATGATCTAGAGCACAGGAGGATTGACAAACTGCTCACACCTTGATATATGATCGTGAGATTCGTGACCCCTGTATAGTCTAACCTAAGACGGAACAAGGTCTTTACCAAACCTAACAACTGGAATTCCTTTCTGAGATAGTTAACCATTGTTTTACCTTTAAGGGTGGAAATCTTCTCATGAGAGGAATTTGCCTTGATTTTGGTCTCCACTAACATTTGTATGTATTGTGTCCAAGGGATTAACATTACCACAAGATCCCAGCAACTAGGAAACCCTGCCTTGACTCTTTCATTAAACTCATCATGGAAAGCATCCACATCTTTGTATACCACCCCTCGGCATTCCTCAACTTTGACTTTGGCCTCCTCCTTGTCGACAACTTTAGAGATCTCCATGATAGTAGACACTTTATCGACTACATTAATTGGCCTCAACTCACTAAGTGGCCTTTCATTTGCAATCTGAATGAACTTCTTGGCAATATGGGAGTTCTTTTCCTCATATTCTTTGGGAATTAAGATGAAAAAATAATAATCCTTGATCACAACCTTTTGTTTATCCATCATAGTTATGGACTCCTAGTTGGTTTTCATTTCTGCTCTGGTTTCATCCCATACAAGTTTCTTGGCCTGTAGGAGAGACATGTTTCCTTTTAGCTTGCCTTTTAGCTCAATAATCTCCTCGTTTGCTGCATGTAGGTTCTTACCAATTAGGTCTCCATTGGTCCTGGTTGCCTCATGTTGTTTTTCTTTTTGTGCTAGGTTTCTTGTGCAGTGTCCAAATCGTTCTGCACTTTCTTAACCTCCCCTTCCTAAAGGTGGAGTTCAATGAGGGTCTTGGTGAGTTACTCTGTGTGATTTTGGGTATTTTTAGGTGCAAGCACTACACAATTGTGTGTGTCTATCCTCTGCTAAAGTTTTGTTGCTTGCTGCTTGAGGGCTACTATCTCATTATTTCTTTGTATCATTTATTTCGTTGGGATTTCTTTCTCTTCTTCCACATGTGAAAGTTCCTTAGATTACACATGTTCACTTCCTGACATCTTCAGTTTGTGCCTTAACTCTTGTATTTCGTCTTGTGAAATTTAGAGGAGGGCTTCAAATGCAACTTTGTCTTCTAGATTTACCCCCAACTTCATAATCATATCTTTGAAGCTCTTCTTCTGCATGTGCAAAGCTCTGGAGTTAGCTCTCTCTTGTTTCAACCTTGTTGCGACCTTCTATAGCAACTTCTTAGCCTCACTGATGGTCATTGCATTTCTATTGAGCTCATTGTAAAACATTCCCCCCACTTGCCTACGAAATTTAATGTTTTCCGACAAAGGGACACTGGTTAAGTCTAATGAAACGTCCAGGGCCTTGAACTAAGAGCCCTAAGGCAATGACTATGCTAGAGGGTGTTGCAGGGAGAAATTCATTATATTTCTTTCTAAGTCCATGGCAACCAGAAGTCTGGTCTGATACAGGACTAAGCGAGATGCCATTTGTTGCTGCATCTCTTCCCTTACCTTCTTGTTTCTTTCTTCAATGGGCTTCCCAATAGGCAACTTGGCTTAGTAGCAGTTGCACTTCCTTTGGAACTTTAAATGGCTACCTATGAAGAGGATGAGGTAGAAATCTGTAATGGGTCTTCCAAAGTCACTTGAAAACCTGGTTGATCTGGTCTTGTCTCTACCAACCTGGTTTCAGTTTCTTCTTCCTTTATCTCTTGGGTCTTTGCATTTTTACTGGGGTATATATCTTCCATCTCGACATCTTCAGTTTGGTCAATGGTCCTTTTATGTTCCTTTTCCTTCGATGTTGGAGTCTCAATATCCTTCTCTGTATTAATAGGCCATGAATCGAAGTTATATTTCCATTTGATCTCAGGCCCATCCTCATGTTCATTCTCATGCCTATCCTCATGTTCATAAGTCAAATCCTTTATGCTCTCTCTTCTCGTGGAAATCATGCCATGAGGAGCATAATGCCAAACTTCCCCTAGGTCAAAATTCATCTGTTTGAGTAATTCCTCAAATACCCTATGGGCCTGCTTGGAACTGACACTAAAAGGTCCCACAGGCTTTCCCAACTTAAAAATAATATATCCCTTCTTAGCATGGACAAAGTTAACTTGGTCTACATTAAAGATCTATCTATTGAATTCGAGAGTGAAAATCCTCATGGGCATAAACACAAGCAAGCAATAAGGAGGAAACTCACACCCATAGACCCTAATTTCTGTGAAGTCCTCAAATAGGTACCAGTCCCCCACCCTGGTATCCTTGCAAAGTTGAAGGATTGCCTTTTTCTGAGGGAGAACTCTGGGAGGAGAAACACCATGAATGATTTTATAGGCAATGGCCATGTAGGAGGATACAAATTGGGAATATCCCTAGGGATCTTTTCTCTTCCTAGCAGCAACATCCAGTCGAAAATAAACTTCCTCTGTTTGTTGGAAGCCACCAAACTGAGGCCCGGGAACTAGAATTCATCCACATGAGTGTACACAAACAAGAATAACAACAGGGAGTGATACTTGAAATAGGAGGTGGTGGGGAAGTGGTGCAACTGTAATCTTATGGCCTTAGCTAGGTAAGCAGGGATGTTAAATAAATGGCCAGGCTGCATCATTTTCCTTATAAATCCTAGAGAGGATTTATTAGTTATATTAACATTGTCATCCCAAATATATGACCAATTAGGGATAGGATGGGATGAATATGCTCTGTAAAGAAGTTTATTAGGAAACTTTCAGCAATAGGTAGAGATTGTAGGCCAGGGGCCATGACCATTTGCAAAAAGGATTGTTGCTCATCAGCTTGAAGGATAGTGTAATGGTAGACCAATGTGGTTTCTGTGAAATGCTGGGGTTCAAAGGAGCTTGGGTAATTAGGGCCTTCTGAATTAGCTCTGGGGTCACCTCAAGGATTTTGACCTCAGTTGAGGAGAAAAAACAATTCTTCTTGTCTATAGAAGCAGCTGCTAGCTAGGATTCAAACTCAAGGAAATGTTGTACTGAGGGTGCAATTTGGTAGTACAAGCCTGAGTCGACCACTAGAAATGGATCTTCCCCTCTAATATGGCTACCATACAAGTTGAATTGAAGGTTTATGAGGTGGTAGGCACTAGAGGGGTCAACAATTTGTGCCTCAGTGTCCATCAGATGCTCGACACTAGAGGAGGGTTTAACCTCACGGGCTTTAGAGGGCTTAGGGGTCGCCTTCTTCATGTTCCAATGAATATTAAAATAAATTGAAGGTGAAAGGGACTAGCTAGTTACTTGGTTTCCCTAAAGATAGCTGAAAATGATGTTGGAGGGAGCTATTGGACCAATTGAGTAGTTGGATGACGTTTGTGGAACAGACAGAAGACGGAAAGCATTTTCACTGGGAAACAATACAAAACTTTCAAAAATTTGAGGCGAGAAGGGTTTTTATAAGCGGAAAGGGGACAACGGTCGACTGACATGGGATGACGTCATGGGCGATGTGTGGCAAGAGGGGATTGGGTGGTGACAAATGACAAGTGGAGGAGAGCAAGAGGAGGGCAAAGATATTATCATTTTAATTTGAATCCCTCACTCGCTTGAATTGGCGCCAGCGGACTGACTATTGTGGCGGGTGGTCCCCACCATCCTCCGACGGTTAGGATAGTGGGACGTCGGATCCGTCGGTTACCCCCTGAAATTAATTTGGGTCATTGGATTGATGGGCCCTCCAAGCTGACTTGTCAACTCCGGGAGGTAGCGGCTATCTATCACCCAGGCAAGTTACCCCCTCAAAATGTTTTCGAGGGCAAATAAGGCATAGATGGACGGTGATCCTCCCATAACCTGCTCGGACTTTAATCAGAAGGGCATGTATGCTCCAAAACTCTTCCTTTGGTTGGTTTCACTTACTTAGTAGGGGGCCATGAGCGCGGGTTTGAACCTTAGAACTTCTTCCATGGTGCTAGGGACTGATAATTTCCCCCATCACTGATTTAATTGATTTTTTAATTAGGAACCTTGAATTTGATCTCTTAACCCTTTCTACATAAGAAATAAAGGGAAACAACATTGGATCCAACTGGGGACAATGTATTGTATACAATGCATTGAGAACCTATATATTAGTGCCTTACACCCTGGGTATAGAGTCATTTTATTTAAACCTCTATAAAACAAAAAGAAATAATAAAAACCACAAAACAATGTTTGTATTTAAAATGGCTCACTGATATTTACAGTGGGTGAGAGTGGACTTCTTCAGTGTTGGAAGTAAGGCTTGAGAAACTGCCCATTCACTGGTAGCTCAATCACTTCACCATCTAAATTTTCAAGCTAGAAGGTATTATTCCCTTTTGCTTTAGCAACCTTGAAAGGTCCAAATTACTGAGGCTCAAAATTGCCATGTTTTCCTTTGTCTTCTCTTCGACACCCCATCTAAGTAGTAAATCTCTTGGTTGTAGATATGTATTTTACCTTTATGTTAAACAAGGACTTCATTTTTTACTGGTAACTAATCAAACTCTGATTTACCTGTTCTCTGATCTCTTAAAGTTCTACCAACTGATCTATCCTTCTGGTTAGAGCATTTCGCTCCTCCTCAACATCTTGTAAGATTTTAGCTACTAGCATAACTAACTGTGTGGGGAAAATTGTAGCCTTCCCATAAACCAACTCAAAAGGGGACTTCCCCATGGACCTCTTGGTGGTAACCCTATTGGCCCATAGGGACAATTTCAGCTGTGAATCTCAATTCTTCTAATTTTTTGATATTGTTTTCTTTAGAATCCTTACTAAGGTTTTATTTGAAGATTCAAACAATCCATTTCCTTGTGTATAATAGGTGGTAGAATGGCCTACTATAATGTTATATTTTTGGCAAAAAGCAATAAACTTGGTTGACTTGAACACTTGAGCATTGTCAGTGACAAAATTCTTGGGGAAACCAAACCTAGAAAGGATGTTTTCCTCCATGAACTTAATGACTACAACATTTGTTGCATTTCTCGATGGGGTCGCTTATACCCACTTAGTGAAGTAATCAGTCATTGTGAGCATCCACTTGTGCTTACCGCTGGAAGGTGGGTGTATTTCCCCAATGAAGTCCAACCCCCATTGCCTGAAAGGTTCTTCAATGAAAATAGGGATTAAAGGAAAATGTGATAACTTATGTTTTTATACAAACCTTTGGCACTTATCATAGGCTCGAACATAGATATGCACCTCGCCAAACAACTTAGGCTAATAAAATTTTGCCTTGAGGATTTTGTGGGTTGTAACTCTCTAGCTGTAATGTCCTCCATGGACACAATTATGGAATTCATCAATCAATTTATGGATTTCTTCTTCAACCAAGCATAGGATTAAAATCCCCACTGGGTCCTTCCAATACAATTGGCCATTTGAGATAACAAATTTGTGGGCTTGCAACCTTAGAGTCTTTTACTCAGTTTTGTCAAAATTCACTGAGCACCTCAAAAAAAGTATATAATGGAAAATATGTTTATACCAGTGGGACACAATGTATTTCATATGAATTTTCTAAGTTGAGGTTTCAATCCCTTGATGTTACTCCAATTTTTCACTTTCTCCATATTTTCCAGCCAGTAAGTTTATACCCAATGATTCGCTATTTGCTTCAGATAGAATTTTAGATAGCCCTTGCCCCCTGATCAGCTTGGTAGGTTTGATATCCATATCATACTCTTGTATTTTAGAAATCCATTTGCCTCTTTTCCCCTCATTATCACCTTGCACCAGGATATATTTCACAGCAGTTGTAGGAACATAAGCATTTATATTAGATTGCATGACATAGATTATAAAATCCTTCAGGGATTTGACCAAGGCATGAACATGTTTCTCCAAAATATTATATTTTAGCTCATCATCTCGTAGCACTTGGCAAAAAAATGTAATTGGTTACTCATGCCCTTCATCATTCTTCTGCAGTAAGACAACAACCACTGTGTGAGGGGAAGCAAAAGAAAAAATGAAAAATGGCTTTAAATAATCTAGGTTGTCTAATACAAGAGCTTTTGCGAAATCCTTTTTTATTCTAGAAAATGATTCCCGAGCTTCTAAAGTCAACTTCACTTCCTTATCCTTCTTCAATATCTCTATAATTTGTTTGAGTATCTCAACATAATTTGGTATAAACCTCCTTAAAAATTTGATTATTCCCAAGAAAACCTAGATTTATTTCTTATTTCTCAATAATGGGATGTTTTTATGGCTTCCACCCTTTTGGGGTCAATCTTCACCCCCTCCTTTTCCATAATGTTCCCTAGAATTTTTCCCTCACTCAAAGCAAACTGAGATTTCTTAGGACTTAAAGACAACCCATACTTTATACATTTCTCAAAAGTGAGCATTAGATGTTCAATGTGCTGTTCATCTATTTTTGAAAAAACAATGATGTTATCCAAGTAAATTACCACAAATTTGTCTTGTTATCCTACAAATTCTATATCCATGGCTCTCTGAAAAGTGGCTCCTACATTTATAAGGTTGAAGGGCATTCTGGCATACATAAATGTTTTCTAGATTGTGGTGAAAGCAATTTTCTTCTAATCTTCAAGGTGAACAAACACTTGATTGTATCCAGAAAAACCATTCATCATAGACATTTGGGTTGAACCTACCACCTTCTGCAGAATGTAGTCCATTTTAGGTAGTGGGTAATTGTCTTTTAATGAAGCTTTGTTCATATTTCTAAAGTCAACACATAACCTTATTTCCCCATTCTTCTTTCTGACAGGGACTAAGTTTTCCACCCAATCTGAATATCTCAAAGGTACAATGATTTTGGCATGGAGCAACTTCTTTACCTCTTTTTCAATTGATGGGAGTAACAGAGGATTAATTTTCCTGAGCTTCTATTTATATGGTTTCACCCCACCTTTTAAAGGTATCTTATGTTGAATGATAGTAGTATCAAATGTTTTTAGGTCATCATAATACCAAGCAAACACATCCATATAATGTTTAAAAAGGTCCAGATACTTCTTCTTGTACCCATCAAGAACTCATTTTGCTAATTTTATCACCCTGGGGTCTTGGTTTGTACCCATTTTACAATCTTCCATTTTTTCTTCCATCTCTTGCTCAATAGGTTTTACAACCACATCATTTGGGTTAAACAATCTTTCTAATGGGACCAATCCCTTGGGGATGGTGTTTCCCTTTAATTGTAAAATCTTGTGTCCAGCAATAGTTTCTCCCCAACTAACTTGTTGTTCATATATTACTTCCTCATCCTCCTAGTCAATCACCAAGTTTGAAAAATATCCAATAGCCTCCATGAAGCGTTTAATTTGTTCCTCATCTTAAAAAAACTGCCAATGTTTGATGTTGTCTGCCACTAAAGGTTTCTACTTGACCTCAACTTCATATCTGAGTAATGGGTTTTGAGGAGGCTTGAAGTTACTAGCAGCTACGGCTAAGGAGTTAGCCATCTGATTTCTATCTCTGGGTAGAAATTGGATATTAAAGGCTAAGAAGAAATTATTAATCATGTCACATACCTCATTTTAGTAAGCCTTCAATCTTGGATGTTCAGTTTCGCATTGATTTCTGATTTGCTTTTACACTAAATCCAAATCTCCAAGCACTGCTAAGCACCCAATGTTGAGATTCATGGCACCTGTGGAGTACTAAAAAGGTATGTTTTTGATGATCATTTCAGTGGCTTTTCAGTAGAACTTGTAAACCTTTTTGCATCATGAACTTGGAAAACAATAAATAATTATAACAAAACATGTGAGATTAATATGCAAGACTTAACCGCTAATAATTGTCATTCTCCCGTGCAGAAAAGGGTGAAAATGAGGAGTTTCTGTTCCAAAGAAAAAGACAAGGACAAGGTAACTGTTGTCCCTTTGACGGGAGATCGAGTGCAAACAAGGCTAAGTAGATCAAAGAAAATCGGCCCTGAAAAGGAGGAGAAGACACCAGCTCGGCGCAGGAGAAAATAGATGATTAAGGATTAATAGTTTGGCGAATCCCTCAGGATCTTTGATCCTGAGGGATCACTGCTTTATCTATCTTGTTACTTAGACATCTCCATTGTCACCCTTATATATGTTGAGATTGCAACAAGATGATGGAGCTTAGTGAAAAGAGTCGCCTTCACTAAGTGGGCCCGCAGTCAAATTATGGCGCAAGTTCTATTTTTTATCATAGTGTGGATGACCACAGTGTGGGTGACCATAGTGTGGGTGACCATGGTGTGAGTGATCACAATGTGAGTGATCAAAGTCTATTTTTAGACTGGCTATCAAAAATAGAAAAGTCAAATATTATTGTCTCATAATAATATTTGGACTATAAACTTGATCTTATTCTCTTGGAGCACTTCAGTTTGAGCTACAGATGTCGCCCATGCAGCTGTCAGAAGGAAGTACGCTTTTCTTATGAGTCAGTTGAGTTGTTGCATGCATGAATTCAGTTAGAACTCAATCAGTTGAGTTTGGTGGAGTTGATTGTGCAGTTGATGGAGTTGTGTTCAGTTTAGCTTTGTTAAACTGGTTGTATTTAGTCTAACTGGCAAATAGACTAGAGATGAGTTGGGTGAATTAGTTATTAACTAATTCACAAGTTATTAACTCATAATACAACTATGGAATACATCAGTTAACTCAGTTGCATGTCAGTGCATGTTCAGTTCAGCAGGGACAGGTGTTAGAGAATCAGATTGCTATCAGTTATGACTATAGTTGTGCATCAGATCTTGCACAATCAAGGGATTGAGTATGCCAATGAGTTTTCTCATGTATTTGCCCAGTTTGTAGCCTGTGCTCACGTCTTACAGAGTGTGAGTGATTCTTTGGAGGTGAAATACGAGTTTGGTAAACCATTCTCATCAATTCTTGAGCAGGTATTGAGCAGTGGAGGCAGGCAAGCAGTGGAATAGATTTGGAGATCAAATCTTAGCTGCATTGTGTGTAACAGGTGGAGCTGGTACTAGATTGCTTGTGATAAGCATTGTAATTTGTAATGTTACATGGTCTCAATCATTAATATACAGATAGTGTGGGGTTTTTAGCGAGATGCTTTCCCCGGGTTACATACTGTGTTAATGTGTGAATGCTCTTGATGTTTTATCGTTATTGATGCTGCTATATTGATGATCAACGTAGAGGAGCTTATGTATTGTGTATGTATTCCGCAATAGTACATGATCAGGATAATCTTTGTTGAATATGTGTTAAATTATTGAAAATTTCTACATGGTATCAGAGTGAGCTAGATAATTGTAGAAAAAGTTTCTACATGGTATCAGAGCTGTTGATCATCAGATCTACTATTCAGGAAGTGTTTACATTCTATTTCTTCAGACAGAGTCTGTAATCGGGGCAGGTAGCCTCTGGATTCATCCTTCCTTTGGAAGGTGAGATATCTGGTGAATGCCCATACAGTCAATCTCTGTACGAGAAATATAGTGTTCTCACGAATCTTAGATCCGAGGCGGTTGAGTTGGTTGCTGGTGGAATTCGAATTTGCAGCAGTGTTTTCTTGGTGACAACGTAGCAATGTCTTTCAACGGATTGCGATTGGAGTATGCTCTTGAGGGCAGCTCAAACTATATTGCATGGAAGGACAGGATGGAGGCAGTATTGGATGATAATGGGCTGAAGGAGTTCATAGATACGGATATCCCAAAGCCTATTGATGCTGCTGAGGCAGAAGTTTGGAAAAAGAAGACCTCAAAATGTCGAAGGATTCTGTTGGAGGGCGTGAAGGATCACATTATGTCCAGCCTCCATGGAAAGGCTACTCCATATTTGATGTGGAAATCATTAACAGAATTATTCCAAAGCAAGAGCGATCAGAGGAAGCAAGCCCTCAAAGATAAACTCAGAAACATCAAATGCAAGAAGGGTTACAGTATACCTAAGTATCTCACGAAGTTCACTCAGTGTCGAGATGAGCTGGGAAATGTGGGGGTTACTATCGATGATGAGGACTTGGTGAGCTTGGCTCTCCTTGGTCTTCCGAAGAGTTGGCATTCCTATCAGGACTCTGTCAATGGTCGGGAGAAATTGCCAGGATGGGAAAGACTATGGTCATATCTTGTGCAAAAGGAGATCAGGCAGAGTACCAGGGATGGATCTTCGTCAAAGGGAGCTGATGAAGAGAATTGTGCTTTGGCTGCCAAAGCAAAGAAAGGGAAGAGAAAGAAAGCTTCTCAGTCTAGTGCGAAAGGTAAGAAGCAGGATATGTCCAAGGTGAAGTGTTTTCACTGTCACCAGCATGGACATTATGCCACTAATTGTCCACAGAAGAAGAAGAACAAGCAGGGTGCTAGATCTTCAGCAGGAGAGGCTCTAGCCTCACAGTTTGAGCTTGATTTTTGATTGATCTCATGCTTGGTTTCAAGTGTGATGGGATCGGTGTGGTTCTTGGACAGTGGTGCATCTTTTCACATGACGGGAGATAGAGATTTGTTCTCTGATCTGGAGGACAAAGATCTTGGAGTGCACATCGAGATGGGCGATGATGGTAGATACAGTGCGACCGATATCGGTACCATTTCCTTTGAGAGGGAGTCTGGTAAACCCTTCGTATTGAAGGAAGTCATGCATGTTCTAGGATTGACGAAGAATCTCATCTCAGTGGTGATGTTAGAAGACAAGGGGTATGATGTTGTTTTCAGTGAGGGAAAGGCTTTCCTGCGCAGCAAGACAACTGGTGAGACCCGGAAGATAGGGGTTCGAGTGAGGAACCTTTATCAGTTGCATGTAGATGGATGCGCAACAATGGCGGGCAAGGCAGAAGGATTGGTGAGCCGGGATGATGGCGAGTTGTGGCACAGGAGATTGGGTCACCTTCACCATGGAGCCTTGAAGACACTGCAACAGATAACTACAGGGCTTCCTAAAGGCACACTTGCGCAGTCATATCAGTGCAAGGGGTGTACTTTGGGGAAGTTTGTGAAAGCCACCTTTCACGAGAAGGATAGTCGCGCCATGATGATCCTTGAGAGAATTCACACAGACGTGTGTGGACCTTTCTCAGTTGCTTCGACAACAAAACACAGGTATTATGTGATTTTTGTTGATGCTTTCTCTCGTAAGTGTTGGATCTTCTTCATGTAGAAGAAGAGTGAGACACATTCAAAGTTCTATGAATTAAAAGCACTGGTAGAGAAGGAGTCGGGGAACAAGGTGAAGGCTCTTAGGAGCGATAATGGTGGTGAATACATCTCGAACAAGTTCAAGGATTTCTGCAAGGCAAAAGGGATTCGTAGGGAGCTCATAGCTCCCCATAACCCACAGCAGAACGGGGTAGCTGAGCAGAAGAACAGAACAATTGTGGGTGTTGCACGAGAAATGTTGCATGATCAGGGCCTACCCCTTCACTTGTGGGTGGAAGAATGCAATACAGCAGTTTATGTGCAGAACCGTTGTCCTCATAGGATACTTGGCATGAGTACACCCGAGGAGACTTATTCTGGTAAGAAGCCTGATCCTTCTCATCTGAGGATTTTTGGTGCTAACGTTTACATGCATGTGACGAAGGATGCCAGGAAGAAGTGACCGCAGAGGTTGGGATATTTGTGGGGTACACTGATACGCCCCACAACTATCGTGTGTATTTGCCAGACAGTGGTAAAACTATTGTGCGACGGGATATAAAATTTCAGGAGGAGAAAGCCATGAAGTGTTCGCCTGAGAGGGAGCTACACTTACATGCAGATGAGGAGCTATTAGTTCCTAAGGATGAGCTTCAGGACATGGATCAGCCACAGGACGAGGTTCATGGAGTGGAAGAGACCACTCATGTAACACCAACCATCAGAGGGCGAAAGCGCTTGACATAAGTTGAGCGACTGGCTCAAGATGCAGAAAAAGTTGTAGGACCACCTACAGCCCAACGCAGGTAGAGACAGTCACCTGATTGGTACACTGGATACATGGCTCTTATGAGCAAGTGTGTTGTGACTGAGCCATCCTCTTTCGAGGAAGCTGTGGAGGATCCCGCATGGGTAGATGCCATGGTGGAAGAGTATGATTCTATTGTCAGAAACAGTGCATGGGAGATTGTTCCTAGACTGGAAGGGAAATCAGTGGTGGGTTCGAGATGGATCTACAAGGTCAAGCAGGCAGCTGACAAGAGTGTGGAGAAGTACAAGGCAAGATTTGTTTCCCGAGGATTTTCACAGATAGAGGGGATATTATGAGGAGACCTTTGCACCTGTCGCAAGGTATTCTTCCATACAGACGGTTCTTTCTCTCTCAGCGCAGATGGGATGGCACATTCATCAGATGGATGTGAAGACTGCGTTCCTCAATGGAGTCATTGAGGAGGAGGTATACATTGAGCAGCCTGAAGGCTTTGAGGTCTTCAGCAGCGAGTCGCATGTGTGCAGGCTCAAGAGAGCGATGTATGGGTTGAAGCAAGCACCACGTGCTTGGTACACACGGATAGACAACTATTTCACAGGACTTGGATTCTCCAAGAGCGAGGCGGATCCTAACCAATACCAGATTGTGGTGGAGGGTAAGTTGCTTATCATTGTACTGTATGTTGATGATTTGATTCTAACGGGTGATGCGCTGTTGATACTGTCATGCAAGAAGGATCTTGCTACAGAGTTTGAGATGAAGGATTTGGGCCTCCTTCACTATTTTCTAGGATTGGAAATATGGCAACGTAGTGGTGGACTGTTTGTTTCTCAGGGCAAGTATGCTCGGGAGATACTGAAGGAGTTCAACATGCATGGTTGCAAGCCTGTTGATACTCCTCTTCTTGGAGGTTGGAGGAAGGAGGATGCCACTTTGGGAGAAGAAGTGGATGTCACTGTTTATCGACAGTTGGTGGGGTCGCTGATGTATTTGGTTAATACATGACCTGATATATGCTATGTAATTAACCAGCTTTCACAAGCTATGGTTAAGCCTACCAAGCTCTTCTAGAAGGCGGGCAAGCATGTATTGCGCTACTTGAGAGGCACATCAGGATATGGTTTGTGGTACAGGCAGGAGGATGAGGTGAAGCTATGTGGCTTCATGGATGCAGATTGGGCAGGGAGCCCAACGGACAGAAAGAGCACATCAGGAGGGGTCTTCAGTATTGGATCGACAACAGTTTCTTGGTACAGTAGGAAGCAGAGATCCGTGGCACTCAATTCAGTGGAGGCCGAGTATATGGCAGCAAGTTTGGCTGCATGCGAGGCTATATGGATGAGGAAGATCCTGGTTGGTTTGTTCGGTTCTCATTTGGATCCTACTATGATTTACTGTGATAACCAGAGTTGCATTAAGCTCTCGGCTAATCCTGTATTTCATGATAGATCTAAGCATATTGACATCAGGTACCATCATATCAGAGATTGTGTGCAGTGGAGGATCATGTTGCTTTCATACATTCCAACGGAGGATCAGGATGCTGATATTCTGACGAAGGCTCTCACTAGGAGCAAATTCGAGTACCACCGAGGCAGGATAGGGGTTGCTGATAATCCATATCTTGTCGAGAGGGAGTGTTGAGATTGCAACAAGATGATGGAGCTTAGTGAAAAGAGTCGCCTTCACTAAGTGGGCCCGCAGGCAAATTATGGCACAAGTTCTATTTTTTATCACAGTGTGGATGACCACAGTGTGGGTGACCACAGTGTGGGTGATCACAGTGTGAGTGATCACAGTGTGAGTGATCAAAGTATATTTTTAGACTGGCTGTCAAAAATAGAAAAGTCAAATATTATTGTCTCATAATAATATTTGGACTATAAACTTGATCTTATTCTCTTGGAGCACTTCAGTTTGAGCTACAGATGTGGCCCATGCAGCTGTCAGAAGGAAGTACGCTTTTCTTATGAGTCAGTTGAGTTGTTGCATGCATGACTTCAATTAGAACTCAATCAGTTGAGTTTGGTGGAGTTGATTGTGAGGTTGATGGAGTTGTGTTCAGTTTAGCTTTGTTAAACTGGTTGTATTTAGTCTAACTGGCAAATAGACTAGAGATGAGTTGGGTGAATTAGTTATTAATTAATTCACAAGTTATTAACTCATAATACAACCATGGAATACATTAGTTAACTCAGTTGCATGTCAGTGCATGTTCAGTTCAGCAGGGACAGGTGTTAGAGAATCAGATTGCTATCAGTTGTGACTATAGTTGTGCATCAGATCTTGCACAATCAAGGGATTGAGTATGCCAATGAGTTTGCTCATGTATTTGCCCAGTTTGTAGCATGTGCTCATGTCTTACAGAGTGTGAGTGATTCTTTGGAGGTGAAATATGAGTTTGGTAAACCATTCTCATCAATTCTTGAGCAGGTATTGAGCAGTGGAGGCAGGCAAGCAGTGGAATAGATTTGGAGATCAGATCTTAACTGTATTGTGTGTAACAGGTGGAGCTGGTACTGGATTGCTTGTGATAGGCATTGTACTTTGTAATGTTACATGGTCTCAATCATTAATATACAGATAGTGTGGGGTTTTTAGCGAGATGCTTTCCCCGGGTTACATACTGTGTTAATGTGTGAATGCTCTTGATGTTTTATTGTTATTGATGATCAACATAGAGGAGCGTATGTATTGTGTATGTATTCCGCAATAGTACATGATCAGGATAATCTCTATTGAATATGTGTTAAATTATTCAAAATTTCTACAATATAAAGGGACAACACTATTAGCTTTGGGGGGATTGATGCTTTTATGTAATTTCTGTTAAGATCAAAACTTTGATCATCGAGTCTCGATAAGAAATGGTTCATTGTACTTTTGTTTCATGCATTAATACAAACTTGGTGATTATTTTATCTCTGCGTCTGGATCAACCTAAAGCGGTGTACCCTTGGAGGCTAAGGGCCCGGCCCCGGAGGACACTTGCTTCTGTATTACTACAATTTGATTTCTGCGTGATTTGCTTATCGTCGTTATTTGGTAATCTGATATGCTTTATGAGTTTACATCACATGCTCTGTTAAGAATAATTCATTAAGATTTTTACAAACAGAACTATTGTATTGACTCTGCATTATATTACTGTTCCTTTCAGAGTTGATTGAATATTATTAGTCTTGACCGAATATCGTTACTATTTTGTTACAGAGATTTTGTGCTGTGCATTCATGTTACAGAATTCATCTGAAAGTTGTGTTCTTTACGATTGTTGGATTCAGAAGTAATGTCGTTCTATTTTGAAACGCAGTCGTATTCCCTTTAATTAAGATTGATGCTAGATCAGATTACTATTCAAGCGTGTTGTGTGCGTATATGATTTCTAAGCGTTGTTCCATAACTTATTAGTAATTAGTGTTGTTCCATTAGTGTGTGCTGCTTGATCTGCCTTAAGAGTGAAAGATTGTTGTTTTATTACGATGAGTGCATTTGAGTTAGTAGATTAAGTTTGATTACTGCTTGCGAGACTTAGTTGTTTAATTGCTGTTCCATTTCAAAATTGCTGTTCCATTTCATAATTGTTGTTCCATTCCAGATTTGTTGTTCGATTTCTTATTTGTTGTTCCATTTTTCTATCTGCCGTTCCATTTACTTGCATTAGTTGTTTTGGTGTGAGAGACAATCTGTGGCTGTAGTGAGCCTCGGCATTTGCTATCTAGCTCCCAGACCCATGGCCTGTTCTCTAATTTCCTTTCTATCAGTTTCCAAAGGGATGGGTTATCACTGTCGAACCCTTGACTGATAAGTTGCCTAGTTTTCTGAGTGTGCAATTTATTCTTTTGAAGTAATTCAATTATAGACAAGCATCCATTTACTCTTGTATTTTTAAACGCTGTACTACTAGCATTACTCTGAAAAATGGTAGCCTCAGACTGAGACACTCTTTGAAATAACAAAACGCTCCCAGATTGACATATTAATGTGAGGTAATTAGAGGTGAAAGAGACCCTTTTTATAGCTCTACATTTTGGCGCCATTCCCAGGGAAAGAGTGTAGCCATTTGTCTTTTTTTCAGAGTAGTGTACGAACTTGCTAGGGAAGAGTTGGATCTTAAAAATGGAAGGTAAGAACCTGCGTACGAAGGATGTAAAAGCCCTGCTCCACTGTCCGCTTTCCTAACAGATTTGTTGTTGCTTTAGAATTTAGTAGTTCATTTGAGTGCATGACTAAGCAGAAAAAACCAGAAAAGAATATCAAACCTCCACCCAAACCTGAAAAAGCTAAGGGGATGGTGACCCTTGGCCGAACGACCTTCATAGACGAAATTTATAAGAAAACAGAATCTCAACCATCAGTAGGTCCCAGTAAAATCATTTCTAAACAGCCTACTAGTTCCCTTCAGGACACAAGATCACCATCTATAGCCTTTGTTGAGGTGCATAATCAAATTGAAGAGCAGGAATTTCAAGAAATTGAAAATTCTACTCCAGAACTATTGCAGGAAGGGAATTTCAGCATGTGAAGGAGAAGAAGAAATAGGGGAAACCGAGGAACCAAGATCTCCTATTGGAACAAATCAGCCATTAAATAGCCCAGATAAGGGGAGCGCTACAAAAATCATTGTTAAAGGAACCCAATCTCCTTAGACATCAGGTATTCTCATTATCCCAGATAAAGGAAGTGCTATTAAAACTATCCCTGCCAAGCCATTCCCTCTCAACCTAGGAATACCCTCCTAGATATCCCAAAAGGTTACTAGCATATATTCGATTCTATGGCTCAGAATCAGCCAAACACTCAAACCTCTACATTACAATACCCTATAGTGGATTTTGCAGGAAATGCGCCCATGAAAGCAATCCCTCTTCAACATATCCCTACATTTCACGGTTTCACATCAAAAGATCCGGATGCATTTTTATTCGAATTTGATGTGTTGTGCAGGGGATATGATTACATCACCGATCCCCAAAAATTGAAATTATTTCCCTCTACATTAAAAGGGGCTGCTTTAAGATGGTTTATGGGATTAGGTGGTGGGGTCATAAACAATTGGGATCAAATGAAAGAATCTTCCTTAAAAAAATATCAGGATTATTGTAGGTCTAGAGAATTAAAGGACGAAATATTCCAAATGACAGCCAAACCGAATGAAACATTAGAGGAGTATGTGGAACATTTTCAGTACAATCTACAAAGATCTCCTTATGCATCACTACCTTTACCTGATAATGTGTTAAAAACTGCATTGATAAGGGGCATGAAGGAACAATGGATTGAAACATTAAACATCATGGGAAAAAGGGATATTTATCAAGAGAATTTTGCTGACATCATTGATTTATGTATCAGGAGTTAGAGAGGCAACACAAGAGTAAAAGCGACAGAACATGATCAGTTTGTAAGAGATAACAAAATATCAACAGAAGGAGTAACACGTGTAGAAATTGGAAATTTATTGGAAAATTTTAAAACTGATATTCTAGGGACACTAACTACACAACTTGATATTATGCAGGCTAAACAGAAGCAGATGGAGGCAAAACAGAATTTGGCAATCTTCTGTCCCCGATGCAGGAAAAAGCATAGTCACAAGGCATGTCCACTGGATACAGTCCAAACATGCGCCATCTGTACAAAAGATCACCTTACGGAGAGCTGCCCCTCACTTCCTGGATTGAAAGCAGTATATAAGGAAGCGGAAGAAGAACCAGAATCAGTGTACTTGATCAACCAGCGCCGCCAGTGGTAGCCGAGACAATCTGGTATGTTTCCAGACCCAACTTCTTCTTTTCAGCCTCCACAGTATAATGCTCAACAATATAGTATATGGTAAAGTCAGTCCCAACCCCCATTTTCAAACTAGTCACCACAGTCGTTTCCTTCTTCAAACCCGTGGCTGAATCAGGCAAGCCAATCTGGTTGGCCGAATTTCCCTTACACTCCACCATATTGGAAAAATAGCCCATATCCTCCACAATGGACTCCCCCTACTTCACAATGTTTAGCCTGGCAGACAAACTGGCAGAGACCGATGCACCAGCCAGTAGGAACTATTCCGCTCCCTCAACCTACTCTGCCAGCCTTACAACAAAATCCCCAGTCTAATCTGAGACCGCAACTCCCAGCCCAACCCAACCCCAATCCAAATAACAGACTGGTCCAATCTCTCCAAATCATAGAATCACTAGAAATAGGACCCGACCTGAGGGAGTGTAATGATCTTCAATTATGATCTAGACGTATTATTGAAAATGAGGGAGATAAAACAGTTCACATTGAAGATCAGTTACCAAGAGAACATCTGTTGCAACAAGAGGATGTGAATAAGCAGCAGACTCATAATCAAGCAACCACATCCTCTCCTCCGTTCCCAGAACGATTAGTCATACCTCGACCTTTACAGTATCCTGACTTCGACATTCTGGGAGAATTACAAAATCTGTACATAAAAATTCCATTCCTCCAAGCCATTCAAGACATTCCTATATACGCAAAAACCATCAAAGAATTGTGCATAAAGAAACCAAGGAGGAATATAACAAATAATCCAAGAGTCAAAGTAGTCGGCACTTTATCTAATTTACTATCAGGGAAAGAAACACCCATTAAATATGAAGACCCAGGAAATCCAATTATAACTGTTCAAATTTATGGTCAAACCCTGTCTAATGCCTTAGTGGATCTAGGAGCTACAATTAATATTTTAACAACCACTACTTGCCAAAAGCTCGGCATTACATCTGTAGAACCCACCTCTACTTTGTTAGAATTGGCTGACCAATATGTGGTTAGACTGGAGGGTACTCTACATGATGTCATGGTCTCCGTAGATTCCTGGGAATATCCAACCGATTTCCTGATAATTAATCCAAAAACCCGACTTGATGGACACCCGTTAATTCTAGGTAGACCTTGGCTTGCCACTGCCGATGCTTACATTGGCTGTTGGCAAGGAAATATGACCATAACCAAAGGACCAAATATCAAGAATTTAGTTCTATGTCCTCCAGCGCAGCCAAGTGTCACAATAATTAAAACTAACAAGCACCCTGTATCATACCTTACTGATAGCATTAGATCTCCATTAATTATACAAGAGGCACTTGATTTTAAAGATCAAACAGAAGATGATGCCATTAATAACTTCATTAGTCAAACTGAATCCGGATCCTGCACACAGTGTCACATGATAGAAGCAGCATTTGATAATGAATTAGAAGAAGATCATCTGAAAGATACACATGATCAAACAATACCTGTTACTTCTGTTGCAAATAGTAAAATTATGGAAATTGAACCAGGAAAAACCTTAAATATTAATGCCAACCTCACACCTGAACAAGAAATGAAGCTCATCCATTTGTTAAGAAAATATCAAGAAGCATTCGCATGGGATTACCCTGATATGAAAGGAATTGATCCCCAATTATATACACACCACATTTACATAGAAAAAGATGCTAGACCTGTTCGTCAACTGCAAAGGAGACTTAATCCTCATCTAAAAGATGTGGTAAAAGCTGAACTTCAGAAACTTTTAGATGTCAATTTTATCTATCCTATCTCCGATAGTAAATGGGTCTCTCTACTTGTGGTGGTACCAAAAAAGAATGGGAAATGGAGAATGTGTGTGGATTTCAGGGAACTAAATAAAGCAACACAAAAAGACCACTTTCCTCTCCCATTCATAGACCAAGTATTAGATACTTTAGCAGGAAAGAAATTCTTTTCTTTCCTGGATGGCTTCAGTGGATACAATCAGATTCAGATTGCCCTTGAAGACTAGGACAAAACTACTTTTACTTGTCCTTGGGGAACATTCGCCTATCGAGTTCTACCTTTTGGCTTATGTAATGCTCCTGCCACATTCTAAAGGGCTATCCTTAGTATTTTTGCAGATTTAATAAATGATAGACTTGAAGTATACATGGATGACTTTACACCATATGGAGATCATTTTGATCCAGCACTAGACACCCCAGAAAAAGTCCTACAACGCTGCATCACTACCAGGCTTTGCTTAAGCCACAAAAAATGTTACATGATGATGACTGAAGGACTTATCCTAGGACACTATATTTCAGCAGCCGACATTCAGGTAGACCCAGCCAAAATCCAAATACTTTTGCTTATTCCCACTCCTACTACTCAAACAGAGGTACGCAGCTTTCTTGGATTTTCTGGTTATTATAGACGATTTATAGAACATTATTCGCACATTGCTGCACCTTTATATGCACTAACTGGTAACGTTGATTTTTTTTGGACAAAAAAATGTGAGCGTGCTTTCAAGGATTTAAAGAAGCTCATATCCACAGCCCCAGTCCTTCGAGGACCAAACTGGGATTTACCATTCCAGATATCATCTAATGCCTCAGATACAGCCATTGACGCAGTCCTTGGGCAGGAAGAGGATAAAAAACCATATGCTATCTATTACATCAACAAAAATTTATCCCCTGCTGAATTAAATTACACTGTTACTGAAAAAGAATTCCTAGCTGTAATACATGCTGTCAATAAGTTTAGACATTATATTATAGGATATCCTGTTATCTTGTATACAGATCATTCTGCCATAAAATATTTAGAAAATAAGGAATGAAATTTTCTTGTTCTACTGTTCCTTTAGAAAAGGAACAACATTTCGATTTTTGTTGTTCCTTTTTCAAAAGGAATGGCACTGCTGTGTGTTTGTTGTCCCTTTTCCAGAGGAACAACATATTTTTGATTTCTGCTATTCCTTTTCCAAAGGAATGACATTTTTGTGTCTTTTGCTGTTCCTTTTTCAAAGGAACAACATTTTTTGTGGCTGCTATTCCTTTTTCAAAAGGAGCGATATTTCGAGTGTTTTGTTGTCCTTTTCCAAGAGAATAGCATTTTTTTTAACTTTTGTTGTTCCTTTTTCAAAGGAACGACATTGGTGTGTTCTACTGTTCCTTTTTCAAAGGAACGGCATTTGCACTTTTGATATCTATGCTCCTTTGTTGTTCCTCTTTCCAAAAGGAACATCACTAGCATACTTTTTCTCTCCTTGTGAAACAACTCATTCCTTTTGTTGATCTAAATTGAGGATGCTTCTTGCTCCTGCTCTTTCAAAGTCTTTAAGATACAGCTATGCACTTATGCAATGAACAAAAAATCACAACATACTGAAATCCGCAAATTATAATCGCTATCTTTATAAGGCACTGTATTGGTAAGAGGACAAAAGGAAGGACACACTTATTCATCATCTTTTGTTGTCATTGTCTTACTAATATTTCTTTGATTGGTTATCTTTATAATGACAATCCCTTTAATCCTCTTTGATTATTGTTTAGGAATAAGAGCAAAGGGTTTATATCTTCCTATTGAGATGATAAGACTTCTTCCACCATTCCTACTCTCAAGGAGTGTTGAACCACCCCTTGTGTATAAATAAGGAAAAGTACTTTATGAAAAAGAAAAAGTAAACATAAATTATAAGTTGTCAAATGCAGGATAGCGGGTCTCATCAAGAGCCAGTCTACCATGATAATGAGGATGGAAGTGAAGTGGCATTCCCACTATGGCCACCACACCAGGGATATGGTCCAAAAGGTATCTCAGATAAACAAACCTTCGAACAGGAGGTCTCATCACGAGCCGACCTGCCCACTTTTCGCTCCTTCCTCGTGAATGGAATTATGGCTAACTGGTTACCAAGCCAGCATAATGGCCTACACTTTGACATTACACTCCTTAATATACACATAAAGGATCATGGTTCCAGGGGTGAAATAAAAAACTCTGCCAAGGTTATGGACACCTGTCGGCAGTAGAGCACTGTTAATGGTATTGAAGTCACATTGGTTACACCAATAGGTAAGATACTAATACTCTTTTGTTTCTTATATCCTAGGAACTAATCATATATCATTTCCCGACTTAGATATCACATGAAAATTTATTACCACCAATCATGGCAAAGTAAGTGACAATGACCACTTGAGATTTGGAAAGTACGACAGATGTCTTATCCCCCCAGCCTCGCATCATATCACAGCAGCCTCTTACGTAATACGTGATCCAACTTTACGCCTCGATTTCGGTAATTTGTTGTTTTTCTAAACATGGCATATTTTCATACGATGTTCCTTTATGACTCTGTTGCAGATTGGGTGCTGCTCCTTTATTTGACGGCTGGGACAGCCTATCACATTGTGTAGGGCGAGGTTAACCTCATTATTCCCTGGATTACGTGTCAGCTCACTATTCGGGAAAAGTAGTGTACTAGGGTATGGCACGGCTTAACGGCATGATATTTCTATTTTTGTTACAAAAGTTGTTGTTCATAAGCCATTTCTATTGCATACTCTGTTTTTTTCAAAATCTTGTGACTATTACCCTCTCTGTGTTTCAAACAGCACAAACAGTTGTTGTTCCATTGAAAATCCACAGTGAAACCATGGGAGGAAGGGCGATTCGAAGGGAACCACAGGTGTTGACAGTCTCCGCTGCTGCCCGAGAGATCCTGGAAAGAGCAGGGTGGCTGACTTATCTCAACTGCTTGTAGGAGTCTAAAGTAACAATGGCGATTGAATTCCTACAGAATCTGCAGGAGGATTACTCCATAGTAAGGGGGAGACAGATAGCAGTCACCGATGATATAATCGCAGAAGTCTCGGGACTACCAGCCACCGGACCTGTATGGACGATAAAAAAGGAAAGACTATAGAATATTATAGAAATCTTCCGGGACGAAGGCCAGAGCTTGACGATTAAAGGGAAGGGAGTTCTGCCAGCAACGCTAGGAGAGCCCTGGGTAGAATTAGCAAGAACCGTGCAAAGCTACATCACATGCGAGGGTATAAAAAACATGGTAAGACCACGACATCTTAAACTCTTAGCTGTTTTAAATCAGAAATGCTCTGTAAATCTGCCTGCACTTTTGAATTCGTTACTTGATGACGTTGCACGAAGCTTAAAAAAGGCATAACATGTAGAGTCAGTTGTCAGTCACCACGGGTTAATTCGATTAATTGTTAGTCATAGCCTCACCTAGCAGCAAAGCAGCTAGGAAGAGCTAATTGCAATAATTGAGGGAAGGGTGACAGCACCATCCCCAAAACTTAAGCACACTACCAGCACACCAGAACATCCAGAAAAACGCAGAGAATTAGTAAAACAAAAACATGTCATTAGTACATCTGAACGTCCAGAAACACGCCAGGAATCGGCAAAGTGTAAGCATGCCACCGGTACACCCGAACAGCCAGAGAAACGCAGAAAATCGGTCCGGTTAGCTCGGATACGAGGAAGGCTAGAAAAGTTCCAAGAAAGCACTAGCCAGCTAGTAGAAATTGAGGACAAGCAATCCTCACGACCAGAAGAAGAAGCAGAGCAAGCTGAAGGAGAAGAGAAAGAAGAGGCCGAGCAATCTGAAGAGGAGGCCGAGCAATCTGAAGAGGAGGCTGAGCAATCCGAAGAAGAAAATGAGGAAGAAGCTGAGCATTCTGAAACAGAAGCAGAGCATTCTGAGGCAGAAGCTGAACAATCCAAGCAGGAGGAGGAAATGGGACAGCAAGAAGGTAGCTCACCACAGGACCCAGTGGGAGAAGATGAATTGGGGGCAGTTTTGGCCAATATGGGTGAGTACGGCCAACCTTTCAGTCCAGCAGACCTCCACGACAAACCCCAAGAGGAAAATGCATCTGAAAAACCACATGCAAAAGAGGTAGAAGAAGGAAATATGCATGTTCATGATGAAGAAGAGATAAGAGATACTGAACAGGAACAATCCATTCCTAAGGCACCGGAAGAAATTCTGGAGGAAGTAGGGGCAGAAAAAGAAGTTGCCCAAGAATTGACAGAACCAGTTAAGGTTCCTACCATAGAACAGCCAGAGCAGAACAATGAAGAAACACCCCAGGAGGAAGATCCAGGGACTAGTCACGGCCCAAACCGCAGCAGACAGCCTGCTGTTCCTTCTAATGAAACTTTGGAAATTAAAGAATTGCGAAAGGAACAACAGAGATTATTGAGCATAATAGCCCAGCTCCACCAGCAGATCAGGATCCTGAAAGCAAGGCAGAGGGTAAGAAAGACCGCAGGGAAGAAAAAGGTGACCACTCCAGTAAAACTCTACAAGGCAAAAAGGCGGAGGACCAAAAATCGCCCTGCTGTTCAAAACCCTGTTGAAAATCCAGCTGCTGTTCCAAATGATGCTGAAAAACAGACTGTTGTTCCATTTGAAAAGGAACAGCAGAAAACTGATATTCATGTTAAAATAGAAATGGACGATATGATGACTTGTGACAAGGAAATCCAAACGGAGGCACCACCCTCAGGGGTGATAAGGGTTCTGAACTCAAAGCAACGCAATAAGAAAGTTCAGGTAAAAATCCCGGCCTCCACTGCTGCATGGAGAAGAGATCCAAAGACAGTAACCTTGCGCAAGGGGTTGAAACAGGCTCAACAAGAATTAGAAAAGCTTAGAGAGCAAACGGTCCCTCGCGAGAAGTATGAAGAACTACAACAACAACTTGGGAATTTCAATCAATCTGAAAGCCAGGCCTTTGAAGGTTGGCGGAAGGAACAAGAGAAAGTTGCAAAGGTAACTCGTAGGCTAGATACTGTTATCAAGTAGATGGATACCTTGTGTTGTTTATACAATGACGTCTTAGCATGTAGGGCCCCTGCCAAAAACTATGCCCTCTTTTTACTGGAACAATATTTACAATTAAAAATAAAAGCTGTTAAAGCAGGTGCCCCCATACAAATTAACACTGTCAATGACTTTATAGACTGTTGTAAACACTATGGGGTGAAGGTCCAGAGATTGTTGTGCGAATTCTATTTGCATAACCTTGTACTAGATCAGGAGACTGAGCTGAACCCTGGTCCTTTTTTGGAGACATCCAATTGCAAGCATTCATCTCATTCAGGGTTAATCAGATTAAATGGCTCAAAGCCTATAATACTTTCCAGAGGCAGGAAAATGGCCTAGATTTTTGGGTGAGGGCTGAGCCTAGGAACCTAGTGCAGTTGTGGAAAGCACATAGAAACCTCATGAGGACTCCGGGTGTCATTGAAACATTAGGACCCATGCATGAGGCACTCATTCGACAAGGTTTAGAATATTTTCTTTCTATCAAAGACCTTGCCATTGATGCAGCCAAATTTTGGTACCAAATTTTGGTACCAAATCTCTAATCCGAATATCCAGCTCAGGGAACCGTTTAAGTATGAGAATTTTGAATTAGCTGCCAACTGTTTGCACCTCTATGGCAAAAGCATTTTGAGAGCAGGGCCATCCTGGTTAGGATATAGGTTCCACAGTCCAATTATTTGGCACCCTGCACCCGGATACCAAGCCCTGTATGAGATGCCTGAGGGTCAAACAGGCCAGTTCTTTGACTACCTAGTTACTCATCATGGCAGTAGGCCTCCGCATGAGATTTCTTCTCCAGCCTATTCTCTCACTGCCTTGCATGTCAACTACAACGTTTTCATGAGGGCATGAAACAGGGTAAGCAGGGGGGTGTGTGGAGTACTAAAAATGTATGTTTTTGATGATCATTTCAGTGGATTTTCATTAGAACTTATAAACCTTTTTGCATCATGAACATGGAAAACAATAAAGAATTATAACAAAACATGTGAGATTAATATGCAAGACTTAACCGCTAATAATTTTCATTCTCCCGTGCAGGAAAGGGTGAAAACGAGGAGTTTTTGTTCCAAAGAAAAAGACAAGGACAAGGTAACTGCTATCCCTTTGACGGGAGACTAAGTGCAAACAAGGCTAAGCAGATCAAAGCAAATCGGCCCTGAAAAGGAGGAGAAGACACCAGCTTGACGCAGGAGAAAAGAGATGATTAAGGATTAACAGTTTGGCGAATCCCTCAGGATCTTTGATCCTGAGGGATTGCTGCTTTATCTATCTTGTTACTTAGACATATCCACCATCACCATTATATAAAGGGACAACACTGTTTGCTTTGGGGGGATTGATGCTTTTATGTAATTTCTGTTAAGATTAAAGCTTTGATCATCGAGTCTCGATAAGAACTGGTTAATTGTACTTCTGTTTCATGCATTAATACAAACTTGGTGATTATTTTATCTCTGCATCTGGATTAACCTAAAGCGGTGTACCCTTGGAGGCCAAGGGCCCGGCCCCGGAGGACACTTGCTTCTGTATTACTACAATTTGATTTCTGCGTGATTTGCTTATCGTCGTTATTTGGTAATCTGATATGCTTTATAAGTTTACATCACATGCTCTGTTAAAAATAATTCATTAATATTTTTACAGACAGAACTGTTGTATTGACTCTGCATTATATTACTGTTCCTTTTAGAGTTGATTGAATATTATTAGTCTTGACCGAATATCGTTACTATTTTGTTACAGAGCTTTTGTGCTATACATTCATGTTACAGAATTCATCTGAAAGTTGTGTTCTTTACGATTGTTGGATTCAGAAGTAATGCCGTTCTATTTTGAAACACAGTCGTATTCCCTTTAATTAAGATTGATGCTAGATCAGATTACTATTCAAGCGTGTTGTGTGTGTATATGATTTCCAAGCGTTGTTCCATAACTTATTAGTAATTAGTGTTGTTCCATTAGTGTGTGCTGCTTGATCTGCCTTAAGAGAGAAAGATTGCTGTTTGATTACGATGAGTGCATTTGAGTTAGTAGATTAAGTTTGATTACTGCTCGTGAGACTTAGTTGTTTAATTGCTGTTCCATTTCAGAATTGCTGTTCCATTTCAGAATTGTTGTTCCATTCCAGATTTGTTGTTCGATTTCTTATTTGTTGTTCCATTTTTCTATCTGCCATTCCATTTACTCGCATTTGTTGTTTTGGTGTGAGAGACGATCTGTGGCTGTAGTGAGCCTCGGCATTTGCTATCTAGCTCCCAGACTCGTGACCTGTTCTCTAGTTTCCTTTCTATTAGTTTCCAAAGGGATGGGTTATCACTGCCGAACCCTTGACTGATAAGTTGCCTAGTTTTCTGAGTGTGCAATTTATTCTTTTGAAGTAATTCAGTTATAGACAAGCATCCGTTTACTCTTGTATTTTTAAACGTTGTACTACTAGCATTACTCTGACAAATGATAGCCTCAGACTGAGACACTCTTTGAAATTACAAAACGCTCCCAGATTGACATATTAATGTGAGGTAATTAGAGGTGAAAGAGACCCTTTTTATAGCTCTACAGCACCTTGGAGTCCTAACAACAAAGCTTCATACTCAGCAACATTATTAGTGGATTCAAACTCTAGCTTGAATGAAATAGGAATCAGGTTGCCTTATGGAGACACCAGCAACACACCTACTCCATTTCCTTCCTTGGAATAAGCACCAAAAAAGTATATCTTCCATACTTTATCACACTCCAATGATTTTTTTTAGTTGGATAGAACACTCCACCCGTGTTTCTTCCAGGATTAGTTCATTTTCCTCTAACAACAAACAGGATAAATCTTTCTCTTTACTATACACAGAAGCATTATTTGAACAGTCAGCGTTTGTAATTGTCTTTACAAATCTCAATTCTCTATTTATACATCTTTATTGTCCACTAAATATAGGGATGGTAGCATATGTTAAATCTAGTTTGATACATCCTCCAATCTTTGACCCTCGTGACCTGGACAAGAGCATACAAAACCTTGCAGGAATATTAGAAACTACAATGTCCATTACTACACTTTTTATATGAATCTAAGCTAAATTTACCACCAAATATTTAATTGCCCCCAAGAATTTTAATCTATTAGAGTCAAAAGAGTACATATACTTATATGGTTTTGTTATTCACAACCCCAACTACTCC
Organism: Pinus tabuliformis; assembly: GCA_031772625.1. Taxonomy (NCBI): domain Eukaryota; kingdom Viridiplantae; phylum Streptophyta; class Pinopsida; order Pinales; family Pinaceae; genus Pinus; species Pinus tabuliformis. The sequence continues at coordinate 921,195,964 of CM062812.1, read as the reverse complement.
ATCACAGACAATGGAATCAGATTGTGAGAATATCTTGAGTCAGGCATACAGTTATGTAAAATAAGTTCATGAATCACCAAGAAAACATAGAAAGGGGCGGTGGAAGAGTCTTGCTCCTCAACATTAGGCCCAAATACAAACCTGGGCCTTTATTCTTATAGGTTCAGGTTATCTTGCATAGGAGTTGTGGTAGGTGGACACATGAACTCATATACTTGAGCTTTGTAACTTGGTTGTTTCAACAATTCAGTTAAGGGAACAAGATTTTGACCTTCTCCAACTATTTTTGAAGATTAAAGGCAAAGGTGCTCCTATCAATTGTGAAAACCTCAGCAAGCTCTTTCTCCCTATCACAGATGAGTCTGGATGGTAAAGGCAACTTCTCTATTTTAAAAACTTCGGGCTTGTAAAGAATGGAATATGAGGACACTTTCTTTTTTGGTGAGACTTGGTCTAGAGGCGTCTTTCCCTTCTCTAATGATTTGGGATAATTTGAGGGAGGAGGCTCATTATTTTGGTCTTGCATTCATGAAATTTTCTTAGAGGATCTGAGGTCATACTTTCTGTGTAATTGAGCCTACATGAAGTTAGCAAACTATCTACAGTAGTTGACAATCTCACCATCATCCAATGGGGCATCCAACTCATCCCTTTATTCCTCATGTGATCCAAATTTATATTCCTCTTTAGAGAGAGAGGAGAACTGGTTTTCTTGAACTTCCATGGTTTCTTCAACATGTTCCTCTAGATCATCTTCCAAATACAAAGGAGGATGAATGTGATATTGTTGGTCTTTTCTCTCCCTTGCAAGAGCTGCAAAGGGGTCTCCTATACTAGAGATAAAAATTTAGATTAGAAGTTGTTTGACTCTGTCGAGGAGGGTTTTTGTTTTCTTATTCCAATTTTACTAGCTTGTTAGACAAGTTTCTTATCAACTTATTCATCTCCTCAAACTTTTGTTCTTGGTTTTCCTTCCCATGGCTTGACGAGATGGCTTCCTCCTTTCCTCTTCTTCTGTCACCATACTCAATTTCCCCTCTCCATTTCCCAATGGAGGTGAAATTTGCTTCAACATCTAAAGCATCTATTTGAATTTGGTATAGGGTACGGGACTTTATTTCTCTAAGAGTGAATCTGAATTTAGGTTCAAAAGCCTCAACAAACACCACTTTTGTGGCCAAGCCCTGATGGCTTGAGTTTTGATCTGTCTGCAAAGTATATTGCTCCATCAATATTGTCAATAAATATTCAAAAAAATATCTTCTAAAATTCATGTGGCAAGTTGCTCCTGAATCAAGAAACCAATCATTTTTCCAAGAAGCAAGTGAAGCAATAAACAAGTCTTCATTTACTCCAATATTACAATGTGCCACAACATAGTGAGCAGATTCAAGTGCTTTACCTTTCTCTTTGTCATTATTTTTACCTTTGGATTGATTTATTTCCTGCTCAATTCTATCCCAAGGAAACTTTCATGTGGATGAATCATTTGATCCATCTCTATCGCAACGTACGTAATGAAAATCAAACTTTTCTCCTTGAGAGTGTCTACCCCCCTGCCTCTGAAATTTCTTCTTCCTCTTCCTCTTTGACCACCTCTTCCTCTGGAAGAATATTGAGCAATATTCTTATCTCTATGTGCAAGACACACAACCTCTTCAGAAGACTAAGAAGCTATATTCTTCCAAAAATATTTCTCTCTCAACAAATTTATTCACAAGGGACTCAAAGGTAATTTCTTTGAGGTTTCCATTTTCTTGCAATGACTCAAGATAATTTGAATAAGTGGGATAAAGTGCCTTAATAAAAGATATTAGAGGAATTTCTAGTTCAACACTAGTGACTTCGATATCATGCATAATAGATTTTACTTCTGATGCAAGAGCAAGAGGGTCATAATTTTGTAATTCAAGGCTAACAATTTAATCATGAGTTGAACAACTTCAAGCGTAGAGTTTGGGTCATATAGTTCCTTCAATTTTTGTAAGGCTTCGAAAGAATTTGATAACGGTGAAATATGGCGACTCACCTCTTCATTTACAGATGTTGCAATCAAGGCATAGGCCTTGCTGTTCTTATTTTCGCAAATGGCGAATTCCTTGTCTGAGGTAGGCTTTTCTAGTTCTTTGTCTCCTTCTCCAACACAAACTCCTTTCCATAGCTCATTAAAATTGAGAGTGTGTTTAATCTTCCAAAACCACTCAGGATAGTTCTCCTTCCCATTGAGAACCACTCCCATAATAGATATCAATGAGTGCATTTTAAAAATGTACTCTGCTGCCAATATATAAAAAAATGCACTTCTGGTGGTTTAAAAATTCAATTTTGGTGATTAAAAAAATGCAGTTAGGGGACGTGGCATATGGGGGAGAGGTCAACGATTAACCGCGAGTCAACAATACCGGAACAATGTTATACCAAACAATGAAACAATGTATATTGATGTTATATATATATATATATATATATATATATATATATATATATATATATATATATATAGATATATAGATATATATATACCAATGTTATATGTATATGAGACACTGTAAATGAAAACAACATTATACCAATTATATTTATATATATATATATATATATATATATATATATATATATATATATATAGATAGATAGATAGATAGATAGATAGATATAGATATATAGATATGGAAAAATGTATTTAGGTAATATGGAACAACGTATTTAGGTAACCAGTGTGCGGGATATGAGAAACCAGAGCGGGAGTTATGACAATGGGACATGAGAAACTAGAGTGGGAGGAATGCATGTTATGACAACGTTATGGAGTGATGAACCTGAAGGTTCAACGTAAGAGTGCGCAGAGGTGGTTTAATACAATGCAACAGAAGGAGAGGGCGTACAATGAATACACTTGTGGGAGCCAAGGGGAACGCATATGGAAATGGTAAAGCAGTGAACATAGTCACTCCAATGTACATGTCATTCAATTGACTAAAAAAATTCATGCATTCACCATATATGTCATTGAACATAAATCTTCTTCAATGTATGAGCTTGATAATGAATTCCAATTATTGAAAGCACTTACCAAACATCACAACACCTCCAGGTTTTGACTAGGCTCTCACACTAATTCTTCAATCGTTTCGAACTCTCCAACACACCAGCTTGCAAAACAATGTCTCAATGTAGCAATACGACCCCTTCAACAGTAAGATTAATGTTGAATATGACATGCGGTAACACACTTCAATGAATGTATTCAACAATGAATGATTTGGAGGGTTTCAATAGAGATTTCAGTCTGCAAAAGATGTAGAACGAAGGGATAGAATATGGTAGACAAATCTAACAGGAGTTACACTATAGAAAACTAATTTGGGACCTATGGTTTGATACCATGTCAGGCCAAGAGGTAACTCCTCAAATGAACTATGTTTATTCATTTAGATTGTTCATAGTTATATACATGAGGGAGTGACTCTTGGGTTTCACCTCCCAATGACTCTTCCTTTTCCATTATTTATTATTTACATTATTTACAACTATTTACCCACTCCCCATGATTAGGTGTCAACAAAAAATATAACAAGGCCAGGCATGAGTAACACAAAACCAATAGGTCATTCAAGGTGACAGGCAGAGTATTATTATAGTTAAATAAGGAGAGGTTACTGGATCCTAGCGAGAAAATCAAGGCTCCACAATATGATCCCTTTGAGATACTAGAAAAGGTGGGGCATAGTGCCTATAGACTTAATATATCCCCATATATGAACATTTACTTAGTGGTAAATGTAGAGAATTTGAAACTCTATGAGCCTTCCATGATAGGTCAAAAAGAGGAACAAATCCTTGACATATTCGGTTGAAAAGATAGCTTCCACACAAAGCTAAATGGTAGACTCGAGAGAATGTGGAGGAAAAATTTGCTTTCCTCATTATGTAGAAGATTTTGGGGACCAAAAGCCTTCGAAAATGGGGAGGTGTGATATGTATTGGATCATTATTTTATTTTCCATCCATATTGATGCTTTCATAGTGGAATAAGTGGAGGAATCAACTCACAAGAACATTTTTACCAGTGGGCACTAGTTTGGTGAATTTTGGCTTGAAACCTTTCATAAGAAATTTAGGGCATAAAATGGAATTTTGGGGGGGGGCACAGAGTTTATTCTTAAGAATTGAATCCCTAGCACTATTCTACACACAAATAAATATCCAATGAAGCAAGAATCACCTCAATCAGATTCCATATGCAAAATTTATGCCATTCGGAAGTTGCCATTCTTGTTTTAGCCACCATAATTCAAGATGATTCCATGTTAACCCACATTATTCATGGAAAATGGGCTAGCCACGTGATCATAATGAATAAGGCTCTAGAAGAGTTGATATTGTAACTCTAGTTAAGAGTTGAAGGAGTAAAACATAATAATTAGTAGCCTATCGAGTTGTGTTATAACCATCCCACTAGGAGGAAAAGGGGTTCCATTCTATTTGAGTGAATTTTGTTCCACAGATGAGAAGAAGAGTCAAGAGTGGATAGGGAGATGTAAAACAAAGAGGGTTTATGCATGTAACAAGCCATGTGCCATAGTCCTCACTTCTTTGTACTTGCATCCATTTTCCAATCAGAGAAAGAGAGCAGAGCAATCTCACCTCACAGTTGGGTTTTCTCTCAAAAGGATCTCCCAAATTATAAATTGTGTTAATTTATGGTTTTTGAATTTTATTTCGTTGTTCTATATTTTTTGCATAATTATAATTTACATGCATACGCAATAAACATTATTAACAAATCCAAAAATCTAAGGATAAATAAACCCTCACAGTGTAGATTTTAGATTTTCTAATATATTTTAGTACATATGTTGTGACAAATTGTCCAATAAAATATTTAAGACAATCTATATATAAATTCTCCAATTGAAAAACTAAAACTTACACTTCTTATAAACTTAAATGAAAATAAAATTAGTAATCTAAACATCTAGGTTATTATCCTAGTAAATTCAAAAACCAATTTATGGAAATACATTTTTCTCACTCCCCTATTTTTCTTTAAAATCCCTCATCCCGATAATTTATGGTGCTAAAGGGAAGTCAATGGTACTCATTGTTGTTGTAGTCATTATGCAAATGGAGAATTAAAAAAATAGAACTTTCATTGTGTCACCATTTCTGACATTTACATTTATGAAATTCAAGGTAAACCCAAAAAAATTAATAAAGATAAGTTTTTTTTCTTTTTAAAGTAACGTGCACTTCAAAATCTAAATCAATATTAACAAAATATTTTTTATAGTGTTTTTTTACTTTTTTCTTTTTGTAAATTTTGTCTATTGATTTTTATAATGATAACAAAATTGATTACATTTATAAATATTCATGCCCACGTCAGAAGATCTTGAGTAGCTTCTAAAATGACCAAAACACAACTGATCAAAACATTATTGAGACAACACTTATGCTAAGGATTACATATGTAAATACCTTGGATATAGATATGAAAACAAACAAACTATGACTGTCATAAGCAAAAAACATCCTAGAGCCATTTACATCGCTCGATAGAATAAAAGTATAGTGATTACAAAAAGCAAAGAGTAGCTACCAACAGTTAGAAGTAGAGAGTAAACATAATGTATGTAGACCTCATTGACCGTGGGAAGATTTGTCTTTCTTAAAGGAGGATCTCTTGAAGAAGTGTCTTGTGCCAGAATTAGGGTTTTTGTGGCATCTACAAGGCCAAAGTTGGAGGATGAAGTTGCAGGGTCTAAGTTGGGGTAGAAGTCAAAGTTGGAATCTAGTTGATGATGGATTGAGCCTTGTTGATCTTATCCTATTGGAAGGATTTATTTAAGGGTTGACTTGGTGCTTGGAGGAGGACTTGGTCTAGGGTTTGAGTCTTGATTATCTCATTTGAATCAGATTCTATAAGAAGAGAAAATATTTTCTAGGTTTTCCACTTTGAGTGGTTTTTCCTTAGCTTGGAGCCTAATTTATGTATCCTTTGACTTTTTTATTTTTCTCTTGACAGTTGTTTGATGAAGAAGAACTAATAAATAAAATATAAGAAGATAAATAAAGTTCACAAGCAATTATTTAGGTTAAGGAAAATAATAATTGATATCTTCCATATTTCATTTTCCAACATGGCATCAGAGCCAAGGTGAACAAGAGAAGGTAGTGGAGAAGATCATCTTGTGGACATAAACAAGGGTTTTCCAAGGAAAATCACCTGTAGAAGGATCAAGACTACATCAAGCTCTCATCAAATGAAGGCTTGAAGAGGAAAATTATAGGTAAGTTGTTGATCTCTCTTGGAAGTAGATCTATTTGGAAGGCATATTTGAAAAAAGCATCAAGCAATATTGGTATCATTCATCACTCTTTGAAGTTTTTTGCTAAAGGTATCCTAGAATACATCTTTCTAGGACATCATTGAAGTCTCTTTGAAGATCTTGAAAGCCTCGAGATAGTTGAACACATGATCAGAGAAGGGAAGACTCTTGATTGACAAGTACATATCATATTATCACTCTATGTCTAAATATTTAGTTCATATGGGTTCTTTCTGCAAGGAAAGAAATAATCTCGTTGACTCAACAAATTTCTTAGCATGGAAGAAAAGTATTGATCTGGCACTTATAGAACATGAAGTAATGGAATATGTTCTCGGTGAAATTACTGAACCTAGCAAAGATAAGACTCAAGAACTAGAAAAATACAAGAAAGGAGAAGTGAGGGCACAAAGGATAATCATTGAATCCATTAAGGATCATATTGTTCCATTTGTTGCTAATTTGAATACTTTTAAGGCTATGTATGACAAGCTAGTAAATTTGTACTCTATAAGTACATTAGGACAAAAGATGTATTTGAGAAATAAAATATAATAAATGAATAAATCGAAGGATGGGGATATGGCCTCCTTTTTAATGAAGATTTATCAAATAAGAGATTACTTTCAAGGGCTCAGGGAGACAATTAATGACTATGAAATTACCATCTGTGTACTAAATGCCTTGTCACTAGAATGGAGCCATTTTGCAACTAGCATTTACTCTAAGAAGACTCAACTCCTTTTGATAAGTTGGGGGCTCAATTCATTTTGGAAGAAACTAGGATTAAGGTAACATACGATATTGAATTATATGAACAGCCTCAAGCCTTTATTCAAAGGACCAAGATGCTGAAGAAGGGAAGGATTGGAAAGTCCAAGAAGAAGCCAGATGTGTCCAAGATTCAATCCTTTGGATGCAATGGATATGGACACTTTAAGAGGGAATGTTCGATCAAGCATAACAACAAAATAAAGGAAAGAAGCAAATATCTCACAATCGAAGAAATGGGAGAACCTGAGAAGAAGATGAAGAAAGAAGATATAGAATATATTTACTATTGAAGAAGACATCCTCACTATCAGGTTCTTTGAGAAGTTGGTCTTTCCTTCATAATAATATGCATTGTCGTTTACTCTAGAAGAGTCTTGATTTTGTATGGCATCATAGATAAAAGCATGTTATAGTAGAATATTTAGAGTTTACTTGATTGAGTTGCTTTGTAATAATCATCTTGTCTTTAATGTTTGGACCATTTTGCATATTATTGTTCGTCTAGGCATTCTCTGATATTATATTAGAGGTAGTCATTTTACTAAGGTGGATCATCATGATCTTGCAAGAACCATCATTTTGGAAGGTTCTTAGAAAAAGCATTCTGACAAGGTTAGTATATATTCCATATAGTATGGAAACAATACTCTTAAGGGATGGAGGAATGCAATTGGTCAAGTTGCAAGCTCATTTTAGGGCTTATAGCTAGATTATTGAATGAGAATACATATTGAAAATAATTCTTCTCCTGGATAAGATTCACATGTACACAATCTTGTAATAATCTTAGTATGATTATGTGATGCTTAAAGAATTTGACCTATCTAGAATGAATAAATAATTAAGACTTTCTCACTAGATTATGTAGAATAGTGATCAACATTGAGTATAAATTTTGGAACAAAATTGTAACTTGGTAAATTTCGATCTATGGGCACTTTGATGCATGAAGAAATATTCGTGTGGAGATTAACCATGAGTATGTTAATGCTTTGATGAGAAGGTCATCATGATGAGGTAAGTATAACATTAATAATTTTTGTTGGTTATATGATTAACATATTATTTTGCTACCTAGAAGGATATTGTAGGAATATATGAAGAAAGTTTAGGCAAGATCAACATATCGTACCTAGGAATTATGAAGTCAAGGTGTATTCATGTTGTATTTGAAAGGTAGAAATGATAGAAGATAACCTGAAGATCAAGCTCATAGAAAGAAGACCACTATCACGAGGAAGCTATGATTAGCTTGAATTTTGGTAAGGCTCAATATAATGCCTTCATTGTTGATGACGATATGAGTGATGACCTAGAACTTGTCACAAGATTGAAGGAAGAAGATGGATCCATCATACACAGGAAGGAAAGATGGAGCTAGGCAAAGAACAAGTGGTTGATACTCTTATGGATACAATCTAGAAAACTTATGGTTATGACTTCCCAATTGAAAGGAATTCGGGAATATCCACTAGTTTTGAGAGGGAGTAAATGAGTCTCCTTCAACAGGAGAAAGGATATATTCTCTATAAAAAAGTGAATAGGGATATCCTCTCTAATTGAGAGGGAGTGATGATGGACATCACATGTGCATTCTCTTCTTCATGTGTCATGCACTTGACCAATACTAACAACCGTAAGTCTAAGTGAATGACATGGAGGGAGAATAGTGGAGATATGTGGTTTCCTTGAGGATTAACAATCCAATGAAGGAAAGGTATTGACACTCTTTAAGGCTGAGACAAGTATCCAAGATAAGAGTAGTTGAAGATGACCGATGTTATTTGATGATTAAGGGATAAAAATCAAAGGCAAGAATAGTCCTAAAAGAACATACCTTGTGAACATCTAGATGGGGTATGTGCCTTAGAGGTAGTGTAGTATCACACGTAATTCCTCTCAGCATAATGCTATTGAATGAAGATAAGATTGTCTAGTTAGGCCTCAAATATAGTGTTGGCCATACTATTGATGCTTACAATTGGCTTATCAATCTGACTCTTCTTATGAGAACTCTTCAGTTTGAGAATAATGTTGTACTGGTTGTACAATTATGAATATCTCTGTAGTTAAGAGGGAGTGTTGGAAATGTAACTAGTTTGAGCCTTCATAATTATTGTTGTACTCATTTCATTATGTATATCTTATGTGACAAGAAAAAGAAGAGAGAAAAGTTATTATTTTAAAGCAAGAGTTTCATGCTTCTTATTGATGTTCTTCTAGGTAAAAGCATGTTCTTCATGCTTCTATGGTTTGTTAGGTCATAGGAGTTATTTTCATGAGTCAAGAGAGTCAACATCATGTTTATAACACCCTTTCGGGCAAGATGTAACTTGTAAAAGAATTTATTTTGAGTCTAGAAGGTCCTGGTAACCTCCAAAGTACAAGTCGGCTCTGGTAGCTTCAAGTCGGCCTTAAGGATGGAATTTGACCCCTTGGAAAGGCTATAAATACCATAAACTTCAACCTCATTTGGTACATTCACTTACACAAGTTTGACCTCTCAAGAAAAAAAGGAGGGAATTCGACCCCTTTGAAAGCCTATAAATAAAGGCAACTTCGACCTCATTTGGTACATTCACTTACACAAGTTCGATCTCTCAAGAGGAAGTTTGAACTGAAGCTGGGAAAGGAAAGAAAGGGAGAGAGAAGGTCTAGAAGGTAAGGGGAATCCAGTATGAAGGAATAAAGTTTGTTTTTTAGCTCTCTCTCTCTCACTCGTGTGAAATCAAGGGTTTCTGCAGCTTCTAGGAAGGCTGAAATTGTAGGTCTGAATTGTAGGAGATCAAGTTGTAGTATCAAGTTGTTGGAAGAAAAAATACTCTTTTTTGACCTCATTGATATTGGGAAGACATGTATTTGTTAAAGAAGGATATATTTAAGAACTATCTTGTGCCATAATTAGGGTTTTTGCAGTAGTTATAGGGCTAAAGTTGCAGGATGAAGTTGCAAGGTCGAAATTGGAAGTTGGTTGATGTTGCATTAAGCCTTGTTGATCTAATTCTATTGGAAATATTTATTGAAGGGAGACTTGGTACTTGGAGAAGGACATGGTCTAGGGTCTGGGTCTTGATTGTCTCATTGGAAGCAGATTCTATAAGAAGAGAAGCTATTTTCCTAGTTTTCCGCTTGGATGGGTTTTTCCTTGGCTTGGAGCCTAATTTTTGTGTCCTTTGTCTTTACTATTTTTCTCTTGATAATTGTTGACGAAGAAGAAATAATAAAGAAAATATAAGAAGATAAATAAAGCTCACAAGAAATTATTAAAGTTAAGGAAAATAAGAATTAATAGCTGCCATATTGCATTTTCCAACAACCATTTGTAGATTCGAGTGAAATTAGATGGGTGTAGATTCATGTTGTGTATTATTGAAGGGAACCCAAACATACTTCAAGATTTGGATGAAGTCTTCATCCTTGAGCTATTTAGGTTTTAAGTTGAACGAGCTAGGGTTTTTTCCCAAAGTAGGAGAAATTTCCAACAAACTAGGTTGTGGTAAAAGTCTCATTTTGCTAGTACCCATTGTCGAATTCTAAGCGACTGTTTCTAATACATCTTATGAAACTAGGAAATGGCAAAGCCACTTTGTTATTTAATCCTCCCCATTCCTTCTATTTGTCGAAGTGGAGTTGAGCTTGGTAGGTTGAATATTAAGTAGGCAACTTGCTCAAGGCTTCTAATTAAAAAAATATGATCTAGTTGGGCCATTGGCCCCCAATTTTCAAAGGCATCAAGGGTAAAATTTAAATCCCCACATAGGATTATCATTCCTTGTTGAATCTAGGACTTGGAAAGAAGATGCTTCCAATAATCCTATTGATATTAATAGGGACCATAGATGTTTAGGTGGTTGAGCCATTTTCCCATTTATGACTGAAAAGGGAGATAACTAACCTTAAATCAAGGCCTGCAAATTAGAGAGAGAGAAATAACAGTTTCCTTCTAAGTTGTAACAAGCCCTCCCAAATGACCTAAAACATCACATAATTGAAATCCTATCCTTTGATAATTTTTGAGAGGTATTGAACAATATTTTCTTTGCTTTTCATGAGTCCTTGCAAAAAAATGACAAAGAGATTATGAGAGTGAATTAACCTCTTACGGGATAATTTCTTGGAGGGAATGGACATCATTCTAAAGTTGCCTTAGGAAATTGCTCTAAGTGCCCCAAAGTCGATCATTTTACCTTTGAGTTGGATTGCTTTTGGGCAATGGATAAATATGAATTTCTATCTCTTTGCCTTGTCTTAGGATTTTTCTCTTTTAGGTGTCTGAAACCACCATCAAAAGATCCATCACAAACCTTGGTTTCCTTATTCTGAGGTTTTTTGTTATACTTTGAGCCCTAAAAAAAAAGAGCGTCTTCTTTGGGTTTCTTCATAAGAAGGTATGTGGAGGGAGGAATGGGGTCAAGGAGTTTCAAAATTGCAACAAGGGATTCTTACAACCCAACTAGGGGAGAATAAAGTAGGTTGAGGCTTCAAAAACCATGATAGATTGGAGAGAGTCTTCAGGGAAAATTTTGGTCTTATTATGCAAATGATATTTCCACAAACCAAATTGCAAATGACCAAATGAATCCATAGGAGAAAAGGGGGTTAAATAGTCTCACATGAAACAAACAAACTCTCCCTATCTAGATAAGCGGGAAACTCCTTAAGAGACTCCTATTGTTCCACCACTAGCCTTTTTACTAGAATATTTGGTTTGGTGGGTCATTCATAGAGGATACAAGTAAGGCGATTGATGGTGCTTTTCCTTGTGACAGGGGAGTTAATTCTTTGACAAGAATATATGACTTTAAAACCCATGCCATTTTATTGAAGAGCACAAATCCTCGACCAAGTGCCCATACTCGTTACACCTACATTTGAAGGGAACTCCATAATTAAGAACTTGTTGAAACAACATGGGCCTTGATTTGATGATGATGGGATCTATATGATCTTGGGTTCGGTAAAGGCCCACAAGGATCCTTGTCAAGCCCATATACTCAAATTCCCAGAAGGAACTATCAACTTTATAGTATAGTCACAGCGTGTTGCCAATTTATTTGAAAAAATATTTAGGGCAAAGCATCAAGGGTAGACCTTGCATTATAATATAAATAGGAGTGAAATCAATCTAAGTCAAAACACATCAAAGTCCACATGCCATTTTTTTTAGGAATTAGGCCTAAGAGTCCCATTTCTAATAGATTTGAAGGATTTTATGTGTCTTTATGAGCCCTAAAGGACTAGGTTAACCATGTTTTTACAAAGATTCGTACTTCTCGATACATATCCTAAAAAAGCATTAAAATTCTGATTTATCCAATTTCTAAGGGAGATCACTCCCATTCTACAAATATCAAACCTTCCAACCAACAAGGATTTTTCAAAATTCATTATTTCATTTAACCTCACATTGTCTCCTAACAACACACTAATTACCTTAGAATTGCACTTGATGCATTTCCTCCTTTTACAAGGGTTCCTTGGTCCTCCTAGTCCCATGCTTTTGATTGTAGAGGCTCTAGTATTAGGCAAAGAGAGACAACTCATTAACTTGGTCTTCATGATTTTTTTGATAAACCATACCCTTGATAGTCATGAATGTCAACTTCAATGAAACTCGAGCCACTCTCCTATCATCAAATTGACGCGCATTACACCTTCAGTGGAAGCATTGATATTTAAGGCTCGTACAATATTTATATATGATTATATTATTTTTACTTATGAAGGACTTGAACCCGGAAATTTTGGGGACCAAAGTCCTCGCTCACAAGGTTATTATTGATTAGGACCTCTCATGTAAGTTTATCTAGATATAATTATTATTTTCAATACTTTATTAGGCTTATTTTATTTATGCAGGCAATTTTTATTTTTCTGCATACATAAAATTAAATTAAATTTCCATATATATATATATATATATGAATTTTGTCTTTCATTATGTAGAGAGGCACTCTCTAGCCTAGTATGCAAGAGATGTTGTAAAGCCCAAAGTCCTCGCTAACAAGGCCATTAGCAAGTTTATCTAGATATAATGATTATTTTCAATACTTTACTAGGCTTAGTTTATTTATGCAAGCAATTTTTATTTTTATGCATACATAAAATTAAATTAAATTTCCATATATATATATATATATATATATATATATATATATATATATATATATATATATATATATAATTTGTCTTTCATTGTGTAGAGAGACACTCTCCAGCCTAGTATGCAAGAGATGTTGTAAATCCAAAAGTCCTCGCTAACAAGGCCATTAGCGATTGGGATGCCTTAGGTAGGCTTATCTAGATATAAGAAATATTTTCAATACTTTATGCGATTTCTTTTATTTATGCAAGAATTTTTTTATTTTTATTTCATTATAATATTTTGAAATATGCATACACAAATTTAAATTAAATTTCCATATATACAGCTTGAGTGGGCTCAATGGTTAAGAGCATGTGTTTCATCCTAAGAGTTCACAGGTTCAAAACCACAAGGGGTAGAGTATGTATGCCTTCATAGCAATCAAATCATTGTGTGGAGGCGGGTCCCTTGTCCCACAAATAAGGAGGTCTTGGATAATAATATATATATAAATTTTCCAAGGAGGTCTCATACACCAATGTGTTGTCTGGCAAGAAAATTGTCTTTCATTAGAGAGGCACTCTCCAACCTACACTTGGTCAAAATAAAATAAAATAACTATATGTTAGAACAATTTCCCATAGTATTCATGTGGAATGTAGCCTATTTAAAATGGGGCATTAAACCAACCAATATCCATCTTAACTCCGGATCTACCAAGTGTCGAGAGGGATCAAATATCTTGAGATGCAAATATCTTAATATGCAAAAAGATTTGATCCCTCTAGATGCTTGGTAGATCTAAGTTAAGATGGAGCTAAGAGCTCTCCAACCTGATCTAGGATGAGTAAGAGCTCCCCAACCTGGTATGGAAGCGATGTTGTAATGTCCTATCTTGTAAACATATTGACTCAGTCAAATTATATAAAAATACAAAATAAAATAATAATTTAAATAAATTTTCCATATATATATGAGAGAGAGAAAATTTTCTTTCATTGTGTAAAGAGACTTTCTCCAACATACTAAGAAAGAGATGATTTAATGTTCTGTCTTGTAAGCATTTTGACTAGGTCAAAATAAAATAAAATAAAAATAACTCTATGTTAAATAAAAATTCTACATTATTATTATTTTTTATGAAAGTTTTTTAGTTAAGATAAATTTGAAATAAAAATAAAAATTAATTTGCGTTGGTCAATTAATTTTTTTTTGACTTGGTCAAGTTGCTAGTTGTTTTTGAGCTCTAGGTTTATGAGAACAATTTCCCATGGTATTCATGTGGAATGTAACCTATTTAAAAGGGGGATTAAACCAACCTATATCCATCTTAACTCCAGATCTATTAGCATTAGAGGGATCAAATCTCTTGATATGAAAATATTTTAATATGCAAAAATATTTGTTCAAATCTCTTGAGATGAAAATATTTTAATATGTAAAAATATTTTATCCATCTCGACACTTGGTAGATCCAAAGTTAAGTTGGATCTAGGCTAGGTCGAGTGCTCTCCAACCCAGAATGGAAAGCGATGTTGTAATGTCCTATCCTGTAAACATTTTGACTCAATCAAATTATATAAATACAAAAATAAATAAAATATTAATATTAATAATTGAAATAAAATTGAGGTTAAAAAAAATTAAATAGACTTTCTTATAATACCATGGATTAGTAAGATGGGCCAATTCCATGGATTATTAATACCATGTACCATGTGCATGTGCATGTGCATTTGACTCTATTTGTAACATTCTAAAAGCATGAATAACTCAAAATACAACAAATATTTTTTTGGTTAATTTTATTTAAAATACTACAAAATTTTGTTGGAATTACAAGTTTATATTGTGTATTCTACACAATTCAAGTGCTTAAGGGGATTTTCAAAGCATTCGATCAATTTAACCATTCAAAAATGCAATTTGAAAATTACAAATGGTTTGCAGAGAATCTATATGTATTAGAGAGAGAGAGAGAGAGAGAGAGAGAGAGAGAGAGAGAGAGAGAGAGAATCATTCATTTTAACCATGATCTATTTTCACCTCAACTAATCTGGTCCCTCTAGGCTCTTTGTAGATCCATGGTTAAGGTGAATCTATACTAGTTAATGTAAAACAAAAGTGTTGTGCAAAATATGTAGTTACACCACCTCTTTGTTTTGGAATAGGGCTTTCAAATTTTAGTTTAACTATCAATAAATAATAGGTGGATGGTAGGGATTTAGCCTCTAGGGAATATCCACAAAATATATTTTTAGTGGTAGATGGGATGGAGTTGATATTTGTCTCAAATTTAGTTATTCTCTTTTCCTTTTAGTTAAAAAGATGTTATAAAATTAAATTAAAATAAATTGTGTATAAAATATTTTGATTAATAGTTTTATGGGCATGTGGTACTGAAATGTAATGATATTGTAACAAAGCCTATTTACAAACTAAGAATCTCTATGATAAAAAAGGGTGTGAAATATTTATGGTTAACAATCCTGTTACATATTGTAAAACCTAGTATTTACAAGTTAAAAATCTCCATGGTAAAATGGAAATGAATCTACATAGTTAATGATTTTATTACATGTTTTCTCAGGTATATTTATATATGTTTAACTAATACATTAACTCTTTTTGTCATTAATATTAATTATTTAAAATAAAATAAAAATTAATAAATCAAATTAATAATTTAAATAAAATTGAAGTTAAAAAACCAGAGAGATAGATGTAAAAAGGCTTTCCTAGAATACCATGGATTAATACTATGAGTCAATTCCATGGATTATCAATACCATGTGCCCAAAGAACACACACATATTCTACCAGCTTAGATCCATCTTAACTCGGGATCTACCAAGCACATAGAGGGATCAAATCTCTTGAGGTGCAAACCTCTTTTAAAGGGAAATTAGATTTGATCTCTTTGGATACTTGGTAGATTTGGGAGTTAGGACAGATCTAGGTTGGTTAGGAGATTTAATTCTAGATGGAAAAGATGGTAGATCTAGGAGTTAAGAAGGATCTAGGTTGGTTAGGGGATTACCTCTTTTAAAGAGAAAAGAGATTTGATCTCTCTGGGTGCTTGGTAGATCTGGGAGTTAAGATGGATCTAGGTTGGTTAGGGGATTTAATTCTAGGTGGAAAAGACAACAACCATTTCACACAACCACCTAAAATAACTCCAATTGACAAGAATATATATGTGTGTGTGTGCGCGCGTGCAAACATCTTTTAAAGCAAAAAGAGATTTGGTCTCTTTGGGCACTTGGTAGATGTGGAGTTAAGATGGGTCTAGGTTGGTTAGGGCATTTAATTCTAGGTGGAAAAGGCAACCACGTTTTCACCAAACCGCCTAATGATGCAGGAGCATTCAGCTCAGAAGAATCATTGTATTTTAGTAGACATAGGGGGGTCTTGTGTTTTAAGGAAGTTGGTTTCCTAAGTGTTAAAATTAATGTACTTACTTAGGCTTTTGAGTGATTTCAATGAGAATAGGAATTAATTAAGTATTGTGAGGCATATTTGTAAATATTCTCGAATGTTGGAGAATATGAGAGACTTAGGATAGTTGAAAGATTTGAGAATCAATTGTAAATCTTAGATTAGGAGTTGGTTTCATTATTTGTGGATTAAAGAGGATCCTTAGGGATAAAGATGAGATTTTAGGATTTTGTTGAGAAGTTTATGGATCTAAACCAAGAACTGGTTATAGAATCCTTTTGTATAAGTGTAAGCCAAAAAGGCAGAGAAAAAGTTAGTCAAGTTAGATAGTTAGCTGGTTAGCTAGTTAGAGGTTTGATTGTAAGCCTACGAGGAGTTAGGAAAACAGAGGCCAATGATACAGAAGATTAGACCAAGGAGAGAGTTCCTACATAAATACCTGTTTATTAATACAAACAACTCGATTCTAAGTTTATGTGTGTATATGGAGTAATTTAGTTATAATCTGTGTGTGAACTAGAGTAAGTTCTGTGTAACAGAGGTTGCAGGTGGAGTTCGAGCAGAACATAGGGAAGAAGTGATATGAAGGATCGTATTGGAATGCTTGAATCCATTTAAAGGATCACAGTCGAGATTCAGGAGTGACTATGTTAAGACCATGCAGAGTTAAATCAAGAAGGAGTTGTGTTGCAGGGTAACTAAACATTGAAACCCTGAAGAAACCTGAAACCATAGAAACACTGAGAAATGGCATAAAAAAGAAGTAGAGGAAGGACAAAGAAATGAGGTTACAATGTATAGGGTCCGTTGGATCTAGGAGATCAAAGAACAAGGTTCAAGGTGATGGGCTATCAAGATTAAGGTTCTCAGCACAAAGTAAAAGAAACGAATGATAGAAATTAAACTTAAGTATTAGTGGAAGAGGAATTCAGAGGAGAAACCGCAGCGTCTGATGGACGAAGATCTACAGTCATCGTGCACCAAGGAAGAAAAGCGGTTTTATCAGCGAAGCTGTTCATCGGGTGGAGAAAAAGTGGTAAGTGGTAATTCAGGGTGGTCACCCGATTCCATTTATCGACTGACATGTAGCACTTGGGTGGAAAGAGAAAACCACTTTATCGGGTGGGTAAAAGTTGCACAAGGTTCCCGTCTGATATCGCTGTTAACCATTGGATCAAATGTGCCTTGATCAATGGTGGAGGATCGCCAATTAGTTCTGTTGATCAGGTAATCCAACAACCATCGAATTGAAAGGTAAGATCAACGGCGGATATTGAAGTCGATAAGGCTTGGGAGAAAGCAGAGCCGATATGTTATCAAAGTAGGTTAACTTTATTTGAGTTCCGACGGGTGAATAAATCAAAGTTGTGATACGACGCGAAAACCGTTGCTCTGATGGAGTGAAATCAATGGTGGAGGCTGAACACGATGAGAGAACATTGATAAATGTGCAAAGGCTGAGGAAAGGTGAAAATGTAAGGTTAAGTGTGATTTATGTAATATTTCTATTATACGAGAGTTATAATAGAAATAGTGGCATTAAAGGTATTTTGGGTTAATTCGGGTTTAACCAAAGTCTAACCATGGTATGATTAAGACGAGCGGATAGTGAAATCAACCAGAGGGTTAAGTAGTAAGGTATAAGAATTAACGAAAGTTTATGAACGTTGGGTAAAGTTTCGCTCAAGGGTTAATTAAGGGGTCAGACTATGTATATTCAAATATAATGTTTCCGCATGAGACTTAATTAAGAAGCCTTAAACCTATATTTTTGAAGGTTTTCACCATGGATCAGGCGATTAAGGCCTGGGACCAGTGACATGCAATTTTATTTGCATAATGTGGGTGTTGTTGGCTTAGGTTGGCATCATTTGGTATCAGATGATAATTGTGGTTGAAACATTTAGTATAAAAGCAACACAAAGAAATTATGTGTGAAAAGTCTTTGAGAAAATTTAGAATAGTGTTATGTTTTAAGGTGTGTATACAGGTGAATGGTGATGAAAGCAGGAAAGAGGAGATCATATTTTAATATGACAAGAAATAGGCACACAGAGATAATGTGTAGCAGAATTTATAGATGTAAGAAATAGAGAACAATCCATTCAAAGTGCAGGAGAATGGTAGAACAAGATGATGCAGAGATCTTGAAGGTAGCAGCATAAGAAGGTGAGAAGATTGCAGCAACCTAGAGCATGGAGTGCTTAATTGGTTCCAGAGGAAAGAACCAGAGAAATGATAAAAGATTGAGATCAGAGGAGAGAAGCTTAGTGAGGCATATGTAACAAGAAGGAGACTTGTTACCGCAGAGGTATTGTTGTAGCTCACAAAGGCAATTCCACAGAGGATGTGGATAGAATTGCTAAGGGATGAAGGAAGATGGTAAGAGTTTCTAAGTGAAAGAAGAGGTGGTTAGAACCTAGTATTTCATTAGTGATTGAAATACAAGAGGAAAGTTGGGTTCTTAAAAGGTGCATATGAGTTGAAGCCTAGAACGAGCAGAGAGAAGTGCTCAAAAGAGGTTCTAGAGATAGAGAACCAAGTGCTTTCCAAAAGACCAAGTACAGAGGAAAGCTTGGTGAAATAAGTGACAGTAGGGAGGACTTGTTGTTGTAGAGGCTTTAATGCATCTCATAGTAAGTGAGTAAGGAGCTCATGAAGATAGAGAAGGAGAAAATGACTACCGATAGTCATAGTAGAGGTTCTGAGGAAAACCAAAACAGAATAAAGGTGAAGAAGGAGGATGCCAAGGCAAATGGAAAGAGAATGAGTCAAGAGGAAATTAACAAAGAGATTGCTAAGATGAAAGAACAACTCAATGTATTAAGGATGATCTTGAGTAAAACCAAAGACTAGGTTGGGTATTAAAGAAGAAGCCAGTGAAGTGGTCTAAGTTACAGAGAATGCTATAATAGAAGCAAGTAAAGTGGTTGATGGAAAAACTCAGAGAAGCTGAGTTGGAAATGGAAATTTCCATTTGTGAAGCAGAGCAGGGTGAAGTTCTGGGTGAAGAAGAAGGAATTATTGATGATTTTCTGAACTGTTGGACAAATGCAGACTCGTAAGAGAATGTAAAACCTTATATTGTTGAATCTAATAATTTTGATGTGATTACAAGTTTTGTAGAGGATGAGCAATATTTTGAAACTGTCAAAAGTATGGAAGAGTATCTTTTAGAAGATAAAAACTCTGAAGTAAAGAATGATGGAGAATGTCTCTTGAATGAGAAAAGCAGTGAATTATTATAGCATAAATAATTTAGTAATAAATTAATGTTTAAAGCTGTGACAACACAGGAAAAATTTCTTATGAAAGGAGATGAAATTCAGTCTGAAGAACTAATATGTGAAGCAATATTTGAGACTGTTGAACCTTGTAATTTTCAAACTGATAATTTGTGTATAAATGCAGGAATCATAAGTATTGATGAAGTACTTATGAAGTGTCACAGAGAAATTGAATTTTTGGAGTATTTGCAGGGAAATTCAGAGTATGATAGTGTGATTGCAGAGGAAGGAGTTCACTGCAGTGGACAAGAGCAAAAAAGTCATCATTAGAGCAGATGATGTGGAGGGGAGACTAAATGATAGTCTTCAGAGTACATTAGATAATTCTTTAGAGAATTCTTTAAAGAGGTTGAATCAGCATACTTATGTGCTGATAAAAGAGGAGAAATCATAGCAACATACTGAAGTGTTGCCAAAGGAAGAAGAGGCACTAAGACCTTATGTTTTTTATTTTAATATTTGCTTTGTGAGTGCAGGTTTAGTTGCATATGCTGGAGGAAATTTGGCACAGATGAGCAGCCAAGTAAAGATGGTAGAAGAGAATTCTGTGGAACAATTTAATCCATGGAACAAAGATGTTCAATTGCTGGAGAGAATGCTGGAAAGTCAGGATTCAATGTAGAAAGAGATAATCATGAAAGAGGGTAAGGATGAAAGGGCGACAAAAAGAATTCGACAACTTCAAAGAGAAGAACAATAGTTTAAAGAGTTAGTGAATAACAACAACAACATGAAACAAAGAGAAAGAGTTAATAGTAAGTGGCAAAGTATGGACCAGCCCAAGGATGTGCTGGAGATGGAGATTGAAGAATTATGATAGTTGATGATGAAACAGTCTAGGATGAGGGAAATGATAGCAGGAAGAATGATCAATTAGAACTTCAACCTGATTTACAAGGACAAAAAGATGAAACAAAAGACGACAGACATACAGCAGCAGCAAAGGTGCAGAGCATTCAGACAAATACAAACTAAAGTTTGGGACCTTGGAGGTTTTCTATCAACATATGAAGACACATGATCAGGAGATCATGAATGCTTTCTACTTTGGGAGTCTAATGCAGGAGCATTCAGCTCAAAAGAATCATTGTATTTTAGTCGACATAGTGGGGTCTTGTGTTTTAAGGAAGTTGGTTTCCTAAATGTTAAAATTAATGTAATTACGTAGGCTTTTAAGTGATTTTAATGAGAATAGGAATTAATTAAGTATTGTGAGGGATATTTGTAAATGTTCTCGAATGTTGGAGAACATGAGAGATTTAGGATAGTTGAAAGATTTGAGAATCAATTGTAAATCTTAGATTAGGAGTTGGTTTCATGATTTGTGGATTAAAGAGGATCCTTAGGGATAAAGACGAGATTTTAGGATTTTTTTGAGAAGTTTATGGATCTAAACCAGGAATTGGTTATAGAATCCTTTTCTATAAATGTAAGCCAAAAAGGCACAGAAAAAGTTAGTCAAGCTAGATAGTTAGCTAGTTAGCTAGTTAGAGGTTTTGAGTTAGAGGTTTGATTGTAAGCCTATGGGCAGTTAGGAAAACATAGGCCACTGATATAGAAGATCATGCCAAGGAGAGAGTTCATGTGTAAATACATGTTTATTAATAAAAACAACTTGATTCAGAGTTTATGTGTGTGTATGGAGTAATTTAGTTATAATCTGTGTGTGAACTAGAGTAAGTTTTGTGTAACAGAGGTCGCAGGTGGAGTTCGAGCAAAACATAGAGAAGAAGTGATATGAAGGATCATATTGGAATGCTTGAATCCATTCAAAGTATCACAGTCGATACTCAAGAGTGACTATGTTAAGAGAATGCGAAGTTAAATCAAGATGGAGTTGTGTTGCAAGGCAACTAAATATTGAAACCCTGAAGAAACCCGAAATCACAGAAACACTGAGAAATGGCATAAAAACAAAGTAGAGGAAGGACAAAGAAATGAGGTGACGATGTATAGGGGCCATTGGATCTAGGAGATCAAAGAATGATGTTGAAGACGATGGGCGATCAAGATTAAGTCGTGCGGCATAAAGTAAAAGAAATGAATGATGGAAATTAAACTTAAGCGTTAGCGGAAAAGGAATCCGGAGGAGCCGTCGCATCCGTCTGATGGATGAAGATCTACGGTGATCGCGCGCCAATAAGCTCATGCATTATTCAAAGAAGAAAAGAGGTTTTATTAACGAAGATGTTTATTAGGTGGAGAAAAAGTGGTAAGTGGTAATTCGGGGTGGTCAACCGATTCCATTTATCGACTAACATGTAGCACTCGGGTGGTGAGAGAAAACCACTTTATCAGGTGGGTAAACACCACGCAAGATTCCATCTGATATCATTGTTAACGGTTGGATCAAATGTGCCTTGATCAATGATGGAGGATCGCCAATTAGTTCTGTTGATCGGGTAATCCAACAACTGTCGGAGTGAAAGGTAAGATCAACAGTGGAGATTGAAGCTGATAAGGCTTGGGAAAAAGCAGACCTAATATGTTATCAATGCGGGTTAAGTTTATTTGAGTTTCGGCGGGTGAATGGATCAAAGTTGTGATATGATGCGAAAACCGTTGATCTGATGGAGTGAAATCAACAGTGGACATTGAACCCGATGAGAGAGCATCGATAAATGTGCAAAGGCTGAGGAAAGGTGAAAAGGTAAGGTTAAGTGTGGTTTATGTAATATTTCTATTATACGATAGTTATAATAGAAATAGCGGCGTTAAAGGTATTTTGGGTTAAGTCGGGTTTAACCAAAGTCTAGCCATGGTATGATTAAGACGAGCAGATAGTGAAATCAACCGGAGGGTTAAGTACTAAGGTGATTAAGGCTTGGGACCAGCGACATGCAATTTTGTTTTCATAATGTGGGTATTGTCGGCTTAGGCTGGCATCATTTGGTATCAGAGCAGAATTGTGGTTGAAACATTTGGTATCAGATCAACACAAAGAAATTCTGTGTGAAAATTTCTTTGAGAAAATTTTGAACAAAGTTATGTTTTAAGGTGTGTATATAGGTGAATGGTGATGAAAGCAGGAAATAAGAGATCATATTTTAATCTGACAAGCAATAGGCACACAAAGATAATGTGTAGCAGAATTTACAGATGTAAGAAATAGAGAACAATCCATTCAAAGTGCAGGAAAATGGTAGAACAAGATCACGCAGAGATCTTAAAGGTAGCAGGATAAGAAGGTGAGAAGATTGCAACAACCTAGAGCGAGTGCTCAATTGGTTCTAGAGGAAAAAACCAGAGAAATAATAAAAGATTGAGCTCAGAGGAGAGAAGCTTAGTGAGGCATATGTAACAAGAAGGAGACTTGTTACCACAGAGGTATTGTTGCAACTCACAAAGGCAATTCCACAGAAGATGTGGATAGAATTGCTAAGAGATGAAGGAAGATTGTAAGAGTTTCTAAGTGAAAGAAGAGGTGGTTAGAACTTAGTATTTCATTAGTTATTGAAATACAAGAGGAAATTTGGGTTCTTAAAAGGTGCAGATGAGTTGAAGCCTAGAACGAGCAGAGAGAAGTTCTCAAAAGAGGTTCCAGAGATAGAGAACCAAGTGCTTTCCAAAAGACCAAGTACAAAAGAAAGCTTGGTGAGGTACGTGGCATCAGGGAGGACTTGTTGTTGCAGAGGCTTTAATGCAGCTCATATTAAGTGAGTAAGGAGCTCATGAAGATAGAGAAGGAGAAAATGACTACTGATAGTCATAGTAGAGGTTCTGAGGAAAACCACAACAAAAGAAAGGTGAAGAAGGAGGATGCCAAGGAAAATGGCAAGAGAATGAGTCAAGAGGAAATTAACAAAGAGATTGCTAAGATCAAAGAACAACTCAATGTATTAAGGATGATACTTGAGGAAAACCAAAGACTAGGTTGGGTATTAAAGAAGAAGCCAGTGAAGTGGTCTAAGTTACAGAGAAGGCTACAATAGAAGCAAGTAAAGTGGCTGATGGAAAAACTCAGAGAAGCTGAGTTGGAAATGGAAGTTTCCATTTGTGAAGCAGAGCAGGGTGAAGTTCTGGGTGAAGAAGAAGGAATCATTTATGATTTTCTGAACTGTTGGACAAATGCATACCAGCAAGAGAATGTAAAACCTTATATTGTTGAATCTAATAATTTTGATGTGATTACAAGTTTTGCAGAGGATTAGAAATCTTTCAAAGCTGTCAAAAGTATGGAAAAAGTATCTTTCAAAAGATAAAAACTCTAAAATAAAGAATTATGGAGAATGTCTCTTGAATGAGAAAAGCAGTGAATTATTGTAGCATAAATAATTTAGTAATACATTGATGTTTGAAGCTATGACAACAAAGGAAAAATTTCTTGTGAAAGGAGATGAAATTCAGTCTGAAGAATTGATATGTGAAGCAACGGTTGAGACTGTTGAACCTTGTAATTTTCAAACTGATAATTTATGTATAAATGTAGGAATCATAAGTAATGATGAAGTACTTATGAAGTGTCACAACGAAATTGAATTGCTGGAGTATTTGCTATGAAATTCAGAGTATGACAGTGTGATTGCAGAGGAAGGAGTTCACTGCAGTGGACAAGAGAAAAAAGGCATCATTAGAGTAGATGATGTGGAGGGGAGACTAAATGATAGTCTTGAGAGTACATTAGAGAATTCTTTAAAGAGGTTGAATCAGCATGCTTATGTGTTGATAGAAGAGGAGAAATCATAACAGCATACTGAAGTGTTGCCAAAGGAAGAAGAGGCACTGAGGCCTTATGTTTTTTATTTTAATAATTGTTTTGTGAGTGCAGGTTTAGTTGCAGATGCTGGAGGAAATTTGGCACAGATGAGCAGCCAAGTAAAGACAGTAGAAGAGGATTTTGTGGAAGAATTTAATCCATGGAACAAAGATGTTCAATTGCTGGAGAGAATGCTGGAAAGTTAGGATTCAATGCAGAAAGAGATAATCATGAAAGAGGGTAAGGATGAAAGGGCGGTAGTAAGAATTCAACAACTTCAAAGAGAAGAACAACAATTTGAAGAATTAGTGAACAACAACAACAACATGAAACAAAGAGAAAGAGGTAACAATAAGTGGCAGAGTATGGACCAACCCAAGGATGTGCTGGAGATGGAGATTGAAGAATTATGACAGTTGATGATGAAACAGTGCAGGATGAGGGAAATGACAGCAGGAAGGATGATCAATCAGAACTTGAACCTGATTGACAAGGAGAGAAAGATGAAACATAAGACAAAAGACATACATCAGCAGCAAAGGTGCAAAGCATTTAGGCGACTACAAACTAAAGTTTGGGACCCTGGAGGTTTTCTATCAACATATGAAAACACATGATCAAGAGATCATGAATGCTTTCTACTTTGGGAGTCTGATGCAGGAGCATTCAGCTCAGAAGAATCATTGTATTTTAGTAGACATAGGTGGGTCTTGTGTTTTAAGGAAGTTGGTTTCCTAAGTGTTAAAATTAATGTAATTACTTAGGATTTTGAGTGATTTTAATGAGAATAGGAATTAATTAAGTATTGTGAGGCATATTTTTAAATGTTCTCAAATGTTGGAGAACACGAGAGATTTAGGATAGTTGAAAGATTTGAGAATCAATTGTAAATCTTAGATTATGAGTTGGTTTCATGATTTGTGGATTAAAGAGGATCCTTAGGGATAAAGATGAGATTTTAGGATTTTGTTGAGAAGTTTATGGATCTAAACCAGGAATTGGTTATAGAATCCTTTTGTATAAATGTAAGCCAAAAAGGCAGAGAAAAAGTTAGTCAAGTTAGATAGTTAGCTAGTTAGCTAATTAGAGGTTTGATTGTAAGCCTATGGGCAGTTAGGAGAACAGAGGCCACTAGTACAAAAGTTTACCCCAAGGAGAGAGTTCCTGTGTAAATACCTGTTTACTAATACAAACAACTTGATTCTGAGTTTATGTGTGTGTATGGAGTAATTTAGTTATAATATGTGTGTGAACTAGAGCAAGTTCTATGTAACAGAGGTTGCAGGTGGGGTTCGAGCAAAACATAGAGAAGAAGTGATATGAATGATCGTATTGGAACGCTTGAATTCATTCGAAGGATCACAGTCGAGATTCAAGAGTGACTGTGTTAAGAGCATGCGGAGTTAAATCAAGAGGGAGTTGTGTTGCAGGGCAACTAAATATTGAAACCCTGAAGAAACCTGAAATCACAGAAACAATGAGAAATGGCATAAAAACGAAGTAGAGGAAGGATGAAGAAATGAGGTGACGATGTATAGGGGCCGTTGGATCTAGGAGATCAAAGAATGAGGTTGAAGGCGATGGGCGATCAAGATTAAGTCACGCAACATAAAGTAAAAGAAATGAACGACAGAGATTAAACTTAAGTGTTAGTGGAAGAGGAATCCAAAGGAGCCGTCAGATCCGTCTGATGGACGAAGATCTACGGTCATCGCGCGCTAATAAGCTCATGCATTAGTCAAGGAAGAAAAGAGGTTTTATCAGTGACGCTATTTATCGGGTGGAGAAAAAGTGGTAAGTGGTAATTCGGGGTGGTCACCCAATTCCATTTATCAACTAACACGTAGCACTCAGGTGGAGAGAGAAAACCACTTTATCAGGCAGGTAAACGTCACGCAAGATTCCCATCCGATATCATAGTTAACCATTGGATCAAATGTGCCTTGATCAATGGTGGAGGATCGCCAATTAGTTCTGTTGATCGAGTAATCCAACAACCATCGGAGTGAAAGGTAAGATCAACAACGGAGATTGAAGTCGATAAGGCTTGAGAAAAAGTGGACCCGATATGTTATCAATGCGGGTTAAGTTCATTTGAGTTCCGGCGAGTGAATGGATCAAAGTTGTGATACGATGTGACAAATGTTGATCTGATGGAGTGAAATCAACGGTGGAGGTTGAACATGATGAGAGGGCATTGATAAATGTGCAAAGGCCAAGGAAAGGTGAAAAGGTAAGGTTAAGTGTGGTTTATGTAATATTTCTATTATACGAGAGTTATAATAGAAATAGCGGCTTTAAAGGTATTTTGGGTTAAGTTGGGTTTAGCCAAAGTCTAACCATGGTATGATTAAGATGAGCAGACAGTGAAATCAACCAGAGGGTTAAGTACTAAGGTATAAGAATTAACCAAAATTTATGGACGTTGGGTAAAGTTTCACTCAAGGGTTAATTTAGGGGTCAGACTGTGTATAGTCAAATATAATGTTTCCGCATGAGACTTAATTAAGAAGCCTTAAACCTTTATTTGTGAAGGTTTTCACCATGGATCAGGTGATTAAGGCCTGGGACCAGTGACATGCAATTTTATTTTCATAATGTGGGTATTGTTGGCTTAGGCTGGCATCAACTAAAATAACTCCAATTGACATGATATATATATATATATAGATAGATAGATATATAGTGCTGAGAGTTGCTGTCCAACCCAGCATGCAAGAGATGTTTTATGTCTTATCCTCTAAGCATTTTGACTTGGTCAAAATAAAATAAAACAAAAATAACACTATGTTAAATTAAAAATTCTTTGTTGTTTTTTTAATCAATTTTTGTTGGGTAATTAAGATAAACTTGAAAATAACTCTACTTTAAAATAAAAGTTCTGTTTTTTTTTTCTTTTAATTAATTTTCATTGGCTAATTAAGGTAAACGTGACTTGATGAAGTTACTAGTGGTTTTTGAGCTCCAGGTTTATGAGAACCCATGGTACTCATGTGGAATATACCCTGGGGGGTTAAACCAAACTAAATTAATCTTAAACCTAAATCTACCAAGTGTCAAGAGGGATCTACAAAGAGATTTGATCCCTCTCGGCAATTGGTAGATCCAGAGTTTATATATATATATATATATATATATATATATATATATATATATATATATATATATTGACATTTTTTATTAATTTTTCAAATGGTTACATCGTGGTTGGATCACAATGAAAATGTCTCCAACCCCATTCCTACCGGACTTGTTGTCTTGGAGATACAAACAAAAACATATAGACAAAAGCAAAATGAAACTACAGGATCTCATGCATTCTACTCATAGTAGACAAAATTGACCCAAAGCATAAAGATAACTAAAAATCATCCCAAAGCTTCAACATTCCCCGAACCTACGACACCTGGATCATCATCATGTGGAAAAGGCTGATGAAAGGCCTCATGAACATGTGCTTCAATATGATCGAGATAACCCTCCAAGCGGTCTTGTCTCTATTTTGAATATGCCTCTGCTTGCGCCAGAGAGAAATCAATTTATCTAGAATATGCCATTGGTTGTGTCGTAAATCATTCATGAAAGCAATTAGTTCATTGAGTTCATCATGTCTATCCCTCCCCAGTTGCTCAACCATCTGTGTTATGTGCCTCAAAAGAATCAAACGAGGGAAGGTCCACTCTACCAAGGGAACTGACCAACTGCTTGAATTCCCCCTCTAGATCTCGCCTGCCATCCTAATGCATTACGCCAATACCATGCGGGTCGGTACCCCACGGTGCCTGTCCCCATTGCCTCTGCATGAACCCCCTAAGCCACCACCCAGCTCGTACTCCAAAAGGTCCCCACTCCACGAACTTGCATCAAATCTCACTACAAACCATCCAGGCTACGGACCAACACTGACGCACTGCGAGTGGACCCCTTCCCCATGTCTACTCTAGCTTTGCAAGCATCCTTCTAATCGCATGCTCTAGAGAGAAACCACCCCACACCATGTGGAGCGACTCCCACTCCCAAAGCCATCGGACCTCCACCACACAGACCCCCACTCCCCTAACAAAAATCCACATCAAATTTGGTCCCCCCCTCAGGTCCAAATCCCCCTCGAGGGCTTCCAACTCTAGTTTTAACAGTGACAGGACCCCCCACCCTACATTTAAGGACCTGTGGTTCTTACCGCGACCTCCGGCACAAGGTGTGACTCGTTTGGCAAGGGCCGAGTTGGAAAACATAAGCAAAGTGCGAGCTTGGACCAAATGCGCGAAGTGATAAGTAAAAATGCACATAGAGGAGGAGCGAGTTACATGGTTTATACGATGAACGAGTGAGGGTGTTCATCCTTAACGAGCCGACGGTGGAAGTTATGAATTGGAGCGTTGGTTGATGAGCCGACCAACCGCAAAGACATACGAAGGGCGTCAGTTAGCTTGAAACAAGGGTCGGCCGTGGTAATGGCACGACACACTACAACACATATATATTGAGTGCATTGTTGGAGCATTTGGAATCGCTCAAGCTTTCGAACAAGCAACTCAAGGAGGAAGTGTGAAGTTAAAGTGTAGCCGCAGCGAGGAAGGGAAGGCGCAGCTCTATGCGCCCAACCTTGGGCAAGGCCGCACAAAGATAATCGCACAGGTCTCGGGTGAAGGCGCGGGTAGGAGCGCCCATCATTCAGAAGGAGCGCAAGTGAAGGCAAGCATTCACAAGTCTTCTACGAAGTAGTGCGAGGTAAAGGGGCCGCAGCAAGAAGAGAAGGCACAGGTTGTATGCGCCCAAGTCTTGGGCAGCTCGTTTAGGCAGCACGAGTCTTAAAGGAAGGCAAGAGGCGTCGGTGCACGGGTGAAGGTGCCGGGTGCCCATACTTGGCACAGGTTCTTGGGTAGCTCGGGTGAGCGCCCGCCCGTTGTGCAAAGTTGTAAACGGTGGGACTTGGATGAGACTACTGTGCAAAGGTTGAACGGTGGAACATTGGTGAAGCCGGGTGTGAAAGAAGAGGGTGTCTTGGTGACTTGGTGGAGTGACCCGCTCATCGTGCACGAACAAGGTTCAGTTGTGAAGTGGGGAAAGGCAGCTCGTGTGAGGGCGTGCCTGCCTGACTTGCGCAAGGAAATCTTGGTTGTCACATGGTGGTGTGACGAAGTTGTAAAATTGGCTAAGTATGAAACTTGGTGTTTCCAAGTATACTTGTAAAGCTTTGTAAACATTATAATATATTGTATTCGGGTAGACTCATTGTTCAGGGAGTTTCCCCTCCCTTTATACTGTGCAATTGTGTTCTTCGTTTATAATTGCCGATGATAATGAATGTGTATGGGTGTTCATTGGTATAAAGGAAACATAATAATACTTGGTTGTGAAAAACAAACTAAGTAGACTAATGGTTAGGCGTAGTCCACGAACATAAGTATTGGCGAAAAGAAAGTGTTCAGTGGTGCTGCGCCTCGCCAAGAGTGGTTGAAATACTACCGCCGACCTGGGGGCGTGACACTACACTTCTCACCCACAATTGACGAAGGAGTTAGAACATGCAATAGCTAGACCCACATCGATAAAAAACCCCAAAGACGAAATTACAAAAGCATACTTACTCGAAGGCACTCTTGGCCAACTCCCATGCCACATAGTAGAGCACCCCACCGTCCAATGTCACACATGAGTTTTTATGCCATGACAATTTGTGAATTACATCATTCCACCCTGGACCTAGGTCCTAAGAAACAACCAACTGAGCCTCCACCTACACCAATATCACACCCTGCTCACAAAGCTCATAAACCAACGTTGCCAAATGGAACCTCTAAGCGTGGTGTGGCAATGAAGAAAGGCCACCCTACACAATAGAGACTATCACCCTCCACAACCCCTTCCATCATTGCCCATAGCTCACAAACGAGAACTCAAATTGAGCAGATAACAATTATAAATGGAATGCCCTCCAGAATGTTGTTCAGGCTCGCATTGTGTGCCCTGATCATATCAAATGTTTTCACCATAAATGATTTGTGTAGGGACATTAACATCCTCATCCTGCCCTCTTGCCATTTATCACCCCACACACACACACACACACACATATATATATATATATATATATATATATATATATATATATATATATATATATATATATATATATATATATATATATATATATAGTGTAACTTATAGACGAAATGATCTTTTTCACGACATATTTTCTGGTTAATTTTAATCAAAACTCATCACATATTTTTAAAAACTTGAGTTTAAGTTGATTAATCTATAGAATTCGAGTGCAAAAATGCATTTTAAAAAACAAAAAATCACATTCTTTCTTGAAATTGTTTGGTTGGATTCTAGCGAAAAAGTCTATTTTGTCTGTAAGTTAGACCTCACACACACACACACACACACACATATATAATAGCAGCTGGCTCAGTTCCGTCCGCTTCTAGAGGGCAAGCTCCAGCCCATATCGTTAGTGAAGCCCTAGCTCCCATTGTCCAGGTGGTCCAGGCCTCACTCGATGAGACTTTGAAGTTTTTCGAAAGTGCCCTAATCTTCCGGTTCAACGGTTTTTGGCCGTGGCTGACAACTCTCCACAATTGGATCTCAAAGGTATGGAAGCCTGTCATTTCTGATGAAATTAATATATACCCCTGTGCTAGGGGTTTTTTTATAGTAGATTTTGAAAATCCTGAAAGAAGACAATGTATTCTAGATTCCAGCCCTTGGTTTTGGGAAAACTCAGGCCTATTCATGAAGCCATGGAACCCATCATTCGATCCCTCAACAACAGTCATAACCTCAGCACCAGTTTGGGTGATATTGCAAAGCCTACCCTTGCATCTTTGGAATCTCTCCTCGCTAAAAGCCATTGGAAATGCAATTGGGAAATTTTACTGTAGGTGCCTAGAAACAGAGGAATATGCCAGAACCACCTATGCACGCACCTGTGTGGAAATGGACTTCAGCGCTGGATTCCCAGCTGAGATAAACCTAACAAGTAAAGAAAGGCATAACTATCTATGTTGACTCGTTAAAGAAAGGCATTAGTTTTTATTCCGGACTTGTAAAGCTTTAGGTTGATATGATTCATTGTTAGATCCAAAGTATATATATATATATATATATATATATATATTGACATTTTTTATTAATTGTTCAAATGGTTACATCGTGGTTGGATCACAGTGAAAATGTCTCCAACCCCATTCCTATCAGACTTGTTGTCTTGGAGATACAAACAAAAACATATAGACAAAAGCAAAATGAAACTACAAGACCTCATGCATGCTACTCATAGTAGACAAAATTGACCCAAAGCATAAAGATAACTAACAGTCATCCCAAAGCTTCAACATTCCCCGAACCTGCGACACCTAGATCATCATCATGTGGAAAACGCTGGTGAAAGGCCTCATGAACATGTGCTTCAATATGATCCAGACAACCCTCCAAGCGGTCTTGTCCCTATTCATGAAGCCATGGAACCCATCATTCGATCCCTCAATAGCAGTCATAACCTCAACACTAGTTTGGGTGAGATTGCCAAGCCTACCCTTGCATCTCTGGAATCTCTCCTTGCTAAAAGCCATTGGAAACGCAATTGGGAAATTTTACTACAGGTGTCCAGAAACAAAGGAATATGCCAGAACCACCTATGCACGCATCTGTGTGGAAATGGACTTCAGCATTGGATTCCCAGCTGAGATAAACCTAACAAGTAAAGACTATGACAGGAACCAGAAACTTGATTATGAAGGTGTCCTCTTCAAATGTTGATCCTGCTTTGAGACGGGCCATCTAGCCAAAAATTTCCCAAAAGCTTTCCAAAAAAATTTTGCTAGAAAAAACCACCACAGATCTACTTGGTGGGAAGGAGCAAAAAAAGAACACTACACTGTTATCAAAGAAGAATACTCTAGAGAAAACTTTGAATCACAAGAAATCGGGCAAGAAAGAAACAACTCTCAAGACAAGTAGGGAGAAAGCCCCACTCAGCAACAAAAAAGTGAACTCGACAACCCCTCAAGCATCAACAGTTATGAGGATTCGAATACCGCACAAAATAAATCTTCATTTAACAGCAAAGTAGATCTCCTAGACCAAAATTATTCTCCGTCTATCTTCAAGAGGACGAACACAATAGATCGCGAAGCTAACACACCAATCTCCCAAGAACTAGAAGAGATGAAGGAGACACAAGATAAAGGAATTTGGAAGACCGTAAAGAAAAAAAAGAAAGCTACAACATCACTCTCGCCAAGAAAGACGAGGAGCCAGACAATTAAAAACTAAGAAAATTATAGGTCCGATAGACCAATTTGGTCTCAGTGGACATTAACCACTATCGTCATCATCATCATATATAATTTTAAGTTTCACATTTTATAGAAGTTATTTAATTTTTAGTAAATAAATTATTTTTTATTATATAAAATTTATAAATATAAAATTTAAAATACTTTAAGATATAAATATGATTAGAAGAGAACTTTTTTAGAGAGATTAAATCGAATAATTTTCTTGGACCCAACATTTCGAAGCCTCTAGTGTGGTTCATCATCAGAGCAAAGGTGGAGTCCCTGATGTTAGGGTCCCACCCTAAGCCCCTTATTTATGTAATGGGATCGAGTCATAGTCAAGAGTCAATAAAGCTCATATTAATAATTGTAAGTGGTTAACCCGCAATTAATGACGGGACCACAATTAGTTGCAAATGGGCCGTAGTATTAGATAGATGGTATTAATAAAACCCATGGTATTGATCCATGGTATTGCATGTATGAGTCATATATAAAGGATAGAGACTACCTGCGAGGAGCATCGTGTCTTATTTTTTAATCGAGCTCTACTCTATTAGAGGTTGCCCCCTCGAAGAGGCAAGTGAACATTGCTTTCTGAATAATAAAATATTTGCTGTTGTCTCTGACTATTCTATGTTCTGGGTATCTTTCTTCGCATATTCTGTATTTGGGTATCTTTTTGTAGGTTAAGAGCATAACACCTAATCTAACATTAACTATATATATATATATATATATATATATATATATATATATATATATATATATATATATATATATATATATATATATATGGAGATGCTTAAGAGAAAACAAGGAAAAACAAATTTTCAATTATTTTTAATATAAGAAATAGATAGAAATATAAATATAACAAATTTATATTTCATAAATATTTCAATCAACTATTATCTATAAGATTTGAATTAATGATTTTATAAAGACTAAATCAAATACAAATGAATTGATCTACACTTTGTAAATTATAACACAAGATATAAAAATGGTTTAATTTTTTTTCAATTAATTATTATTAGAAACCTTATTACTCATTTTTCATTGTCATATGGTAATGAATATTTTATTCTTACTTTATTTTTATTTTTAGGTGTGGCCAAATCAATTATAACTTGCTTATTAGATTGTATGAAAAATAATCATCATTTATTATTATAATTTAATTTAATTTTTGGTCCCTGTCGTTAAAGCATTTTTACTATTAAAAAGTTACTCTTGACATTCTTTATGGTTGAATCTACAATGATTCATTTAAGTAGATCTGCTTAGCACAAATATTCCAATCTCCAAAACTTTTAAACCATATAAAAAACAAAACTTTTAAAAAATAGCAAATCTTATCATAATTCATTATTAAATTAACCATAAATAATTAAATAATAAAGATCACTATTATAAATTATCATCAAAAAATTTATGACCATAACCATGACTAATTACCATAAACAAAATATAGAAGATGAACCAGTGTGGGCAATATAAAAGATGTATGTAATAGATCCGGATGAGAGATCTCTGAAATCCAGATTCCAAAAGTATATCATCTTTGCTTCTTCTTTTTTTCAGAGTGAAAATCAACATATTTATATTGAGAAAATATAAGGATGTACATATGAGCCAATATAGCAGGCATATGTTAATATGAGCCTCAATAGCAGGTGATGTCCGTCCAATAACATTCCAGAGGAAATGTACAGGCCATGAAGAGGCATAGGGGCCGAATTAGACCAAAAGGAAATCCATATGATGTTACAACGAGATGATAAAGACAGAAAATAAGCATGGAGCATACAATAAATTGCAGAGCCATTGCAATCCTGGAGCCGAGAGTCTAAACCCGTTCAGACATTGCGCATCGAGGAGGAACCTGAGATATAAAAATGGCCAGGAACAAAACAGAGCCAAAAACCCACGGCCAATATAGAGGGAAAACCTGTGCAAAGACATGAAAACTTGAAGAAGGAAAAGACATATAAAGAACAGAGACATCAACATGATGGATTTAGCATCGCCGATATGTGAATGAGAGAGGAGAGGATTGGTTCTTTGGAATCCTGAAAAATGCATGCATTTCTCCACTTCCAGAGACACCAACAGGTAATGATAAATAAAGATTGCCACTCTTGACATTGAGCTGACCACCACTTGTAACCCTCCTGCACAGAAGCGAAGACCTGCAGAGCAAAACCATGAGATAATGAAAGTTCATACCAGATTTGAGCAGTTCCTGGGCACTGGAACTGCCCAGGAATATCATCTTTGCTTATACATTTTATTATAATAAATTAAAAACATATATTTTAAAAAACCTAAAGTTAAATTTAATGATCCCAATGGCAAAATAAATACGTATTTAAAAAAGTAAAGAAATCTGGTGAATGTAAAAGATATACCCAAAAAGCCTAAGAGTCCTGGTGGGGGCGTGAATTGTCCAACTCTCATTTATAGTCAACACGCGCAAGGCAATCTCTGAGCCAGGCCGGGCCGAAACCCCTATGGATCTGTGCATCGCATGTCATTGAAGGATAGCAGTAATTATATAGGTTTGTGGTTTAAAAGGAAGTGGTTTGTGGTTTAACGGGTAAGCTTGGTTGGTAAAATTAATCAAATTGTCTTTCAAATTTTATTGAGTATATGGTTTATTTTAGTCTCCGATTAAGGAGTAAACTCTTTTTATTAGTGAGTCTCAGTTCTTGCTAATTATACTCTAGCATTATAAAAGAATCACAAAAGTGATATTGCACCTCCCTTAAATTAGTCCAAAAAATTTCCAATTCACCATAATTAAAACTAAAAATAAAAATAAAAAAATATTAGGGCCTTCTAAAAGGAAGAAACGCCTACCTTTCTGCAGCAACGAGCTCTTCTTGAAACTTGCTGAAGACACACCTTTCAGTGAGGAAATGGACTCGGCTGAAAAGGTTTTGGTTGGTCGGGTTAGGGGGCGACACTATAGTGTTGAGTGGTTGCAGAAGTGGACGATGGAGGTTTGGGGACATCACCTGTCGAAACCCCCTCACGTCTAAACTTTTGTGAGGGGTTGGTTTGCTCTTTGTTTCAAGAGCATTGCCCAAACTAATTGGGTCCTCACAACTATTTGGCACATTGACCAGGCACCAGTCCTCCTACATAGATGGACTCTAATGTTCGACCCTGAGACTGAAAAGGCGGGGACTGGTCTGGTATGGGTTCAGCTCCCGGGTCTTCCTGTACATTTCTGGACAGAGCAGATTTTCAGACAGATTGGGGACGCCATGGGCACGTTCCTTACATATGACAAATCATATATCACCACAGGAAAAATGGCTTATGCCAAAATCTTAGTCCACTTGGACCTCTCTGGAGGACTCCCGGAATACATCAATATTCAATGGAGGGACTTGACTCGGAGACAAATGCTGGACTATGAAGGGGTTCCCTTCAGATGTAGGCACTGCCACAAGGTGGGGCAGCTATTCAAATATTGCCCACTGAACAAATGGAATAATAGGCATTCAGTGAGGAATTCACCCCAGGTTTCGCCAGTTCAGGATGCTCTGTCACAGGGAGACCCTGCCAGAGATGAATTGCCTCGAGCCACCGAGGAATTTCACCGCATTTCTACTCCTCTCTCTGGGGACACTGGCACATTTTTGAGCCCGGGTTAGCATTCAACGGAGCTGGCCAAGAACACTCCATGGAAGCGTGGTCAACCGCCATTTCATCCCCCTCCACCGACTCCTGGCTCAGCAGTGAAAACCTCGAGAGACTCCTTTTCCTCGGGTACACTTTCCTCTCCCTTACCCTCCTCAAAATGCTTTTCTGATATTCATAATATAATATCCAAACAGTTATTGAGTCTGGGTTCTGATGTCCATCTGGAGTCCCCTGTTACTAGCACTTGTGCCATCTCCCCCCCCCCCCCATCGGCTTTGCCTCCACGCCCCCTATTCTACTTAGTTCCACCCCTTCGCAGACCTTGTCCTCTTTGTTGGAGTCATTTGTCCCTCGATACATCACCCGGTCTTGTTCGAGGCTTTCATCTATGGACCAGGTTGGACTGGACATCCTCCACCCTCCCCTAGCTACCAAATCCTCCCAAGGTCGTCCTTTTGACCTAAAAATTGCACAAGCACAAGCGGATGTTGACATTGCTATGGGAAATCAATCCACTATCACTGGGGTTCTTAGAGCAAGAACAACCCTTTCTAAACCCCCTCCATGAAGATTCTATCCTTCAATTGCAGAGGGCTTGCTGGCCCGAGAAAACACTAGCACTCTGTCGGCTTCTCTCAGCTGTTGGGGCGGGAGAGGATTTATTGGGGTCGATGTACACTCTGCAAAGTTGGGGACCCCGTTCAGAATTGTCAATATTTATGGCCCCTGCCTAAATCGCCTTGCTTTATGGGACCATCTTCTGGATTTAGAGAAATTCTCTGTAGAAAACCTGATAGTAGGTGGGGACCTAATTTTTTCCATTGGCTTCACCGAATCTTGGGGTCAGTGGGCTCAATCAGACTCTCTCTCAAACTACTTCTCGTCTATCCTAGAACTTCACCACCTGATAGACATCCCTGTTGCGAAATTATAGGCCACTTGGAGAAATAATAGGGTGGGTGATAGTGGCCTTGCTAGGAGGTTGTATTGTTCTCTGGTCAAGGAATAGGTCATGGATATGGGCCACAATATTAGACAATGGGTGGGTACTGACGGGCTTTTGGATCACTTGCCAATTTACATGGAAATAGGATGAGGAAGAGACAAGTCGAAGGGTCCTTTTAAGTTCAGTTCTACCTGGCTTAAGGAAGCTTCTTATATCAGCATGGTCACTGAATTTTGGAAATCAAACCCTCTAGGGGTTGGAGGCTCAGCTTCGACTGGTTTTATTAGTAACTTAATGGAGCTGAAGAAATTGTCTAAAAACTGGGCCCATCATAAAAGACTACAGGATGATCATTCGTTGAAACAGATTGAGAATGACCTGGAGGTTTTTGAAAAAAAGCAGGAAGGACTTTATAGATCTAAGGAGCACAAGAATCACATCAAATCCCTCTTCTCAGCACGAGGTAAGTTCCTAAAAGAAAAATAAATCAAATGGAGATTAAGGAGCAGGGCCATCTGGATTCAAGCAAGCGATGCAAATACTAAATTCTTTCATAAATTTGCAAACGGGAGGAAAGCTGTCAATACTATTTGGTAAATGCAAGATGATTAGGGAAGGTTAGCACATACTTTCCCCCAGCTCTCTTCTCTCGCTACCTCCCATTTTAAACAAGCCTACAGTGACCCAGGGGAGATTAACTTAGCAGAGATTATCAGGGTTGCACAGCTCTTCCCTAGATATGTGGATCAAGACGATGAGGAGGTTCTGATTCAGGAGGTCACTCTGGGGGAACTGGAGCAAGGAAAATTTTAAGGATGGAAAATTTTCTTGAAGTTTAAAACATTGGTGAATCTCACTAATCCCTAATATGCAAATTATAAATGTTTATTGATATATTTGTAAAATTAATCAAATTTATAATTATTTTATATATAGTCTCTATATAATGTTGGCGATTTTTAAGGTAAAATAATTTTATATTCTAAAATTTGGGCGAATCGTCTTTTATAAAATTGGAAATTGGCGAATCTTTTTTGTGGAAAAATCATGGAAAATTAGCCCACTGGGCAAACATTAGCCCCTAAAATTTTCCATGAACTGGAGGATACATTAAAGGGTTTCAGCAAGGACAAAAGCCCTGGACCTGATGGATGGTCCATCGAATTTTACCTGGCTTTTTTTTATTTGATTGGACCGGATT
The DNA here is from genome assembly GCA_031772625.1 of Pinus tabuliformis. Classification (NCBI taxonomy): domain Eukaryota; kingdom Viridiplantae; phylum Streptophyta; class Pinopsida; order Pinales; family Pinaceae; genus Pinus; species Pinus tabuliformis. Next base: position 921,157,260 of record CM062812.1, on the reverse strand, counting down.
TGCTCAGAGTGGTGGAGGAGTCTAGGGTTTCGGGTCGGATGGAAGCTGCCATCTCATCCACTTTCATTGCTCTGATCCCGAAGGTTGACAACCTGTCCACCTTTGCTGATTTTCGCCCTATTTCGCTATGTAACTGTCTGTATAAGATTATTGCCAAAATTATTGCAAACAGATTGAAGCCCATTTTATCTAAGCACATCTTGCCCGAACAATTTGCTTTCCTGAAGGATAGACAAATACATGAAGCGATTGGAACAGCTCAGGAGGTTTTACACTCTCTACACAGCAGGAAGGGCAAAGGTATGATAATGAAGGTGGATTTATCTAAAGCTTTCGACCGGGTGAACTGGTTATATCTGAGAATGCTGCTTACCCACCTTGGTTTCCCTTTCATTTTCATTAAATGGATCATGGGTTGTATTACTAACATACCTTTCAGTGTTTTGGTCAACGGGAGTGCATCCCCTTTCTTCTCATCGACTCGTGGCCTTAGACAGGGGTGTCCTCTCTCCCCTCTACTTTTCCTCTTGATCATGGAAGGCCTCAGACGGTTAATTACGGAAGAGCATCGGAGAGGCAGATTTTCTGGCATTAAGATCACAGATGATTGCATGCTCACTCACTTACTTTTCGTGGATGACGTGCTGATTTTTCTCAACGGAAGTGTGGGGGATATAACTTCGCTCAGAGATATATTTTCCTTATTTCAAAAGACCACTGGTATGATCATCAATGAAGGAAAATCTTCTTTGATGGTTGCGACCTGCACTCAGCATGAAATTCATTACGCGCTCCACAGATTTAACTTTACTTTGCTGGCTCTGGAGGAGGGGCTGAAATACTTGGGATATAAGTTAAAGCCGATTGGTTATAAGATTGCAGACTGGACTTGGCTCATTGCTAAGTTGGAAAAGCGGCTAAGTACTTGGTACTTAAGATTTTTATCCCATGCAGGCCGTTTGACTCTCATTAAGAGTGTTCTGGAAGCGACCCCGGTTTATTGGATGTCACTTGCCTGGATTCCCAGGGGTATTCTGGCAAGAATACAAAATCTTTGCTACAGATTCTTATGGAGGGGTAATCAGCCGGGAAGAATTTTTTCTTGGGTTAAATGGGATGCCCTCACTCTTCCTAAAAAATGGGGTGGCTGGGGACTCAAAAAGCTTGATGATTTTTCCTCAGCCCTGGCTGCTAAACTTGGTTGGCAGTTGGTTGCTTCAGACAACCTATGGACAAGAGTAACCTACTCGAAATATATCGCCCCTACTCATGTTCTGGAATGGATTAGAAGACCGGCTAGGCTCTACTCGGGCATTTCGATTATCTAGAAGGCTATCCTGAAGGCTTTGGATCCCATTCGAGTGGGCATTACCTGGAGAATTAAATCTGGGAACAAGATTTGCATTGGTATTGACCCGTGGATTGGCTGTGGCAATATGCACATATTACCAACTGATCTCTTATTGTACCTAAGGGAGCATCAAATCAGTCACCTAGAACACATAGTTGATATGTTCAACACCACTTTTCTTCAACAGGCTTGGAAATCCGAAATTCATCTCAACATTCCCCCTCCTTGGCAGCAGCACTGGAGGAACTACATACAAGCTCTCCTAGAAGCTCATATCAGGCTGACTGGGGTTGATGACGAGATTATCTGGGTGCTAACGAAATCAGGGAGATACACTCCAAAGGAGGGATACACCATGTTGACCGAAACTCGTAAGCCTCCCATGCTCCAAAAGTGGTGGACACCTCTGTAAACTCAAGGTGCCTCCTAGATCCAGACTTTTAATGTGGTGCATCCTTCGAAATAGAGTTCTAACAAGGGACAACCTGATGAAGTGATCCTTCTTTGGCCCACACTAGTGTCATTTCTACAACAAGGAGGTGAATCTGCTTCCCACATCTTCCTGAATTACCCAAACATTCGCCACTTATGGAACCTTGTATCATCTGTCATTCCATCCCCTTATACCTGGCATCCGGGCACCCTGGACGAGGCCTGGAACGATTGGTATTCCTCTGTTTCTCCCACCAAATTGAGAAATCTCCCCTTATTGTTCTGTTGGGTTGTCTGGATTACTCGTAATCAGCTCATTTTTCATAACTCCCCTCCCAGGTGGTCTATCATGGCAGCCTTGATCAAAGCAGACTTTGACCTCATCCCGGATGACCCTCCCATCTCTCGTTCCCACATCATCTCTCCCGAACTGTTTGATCCCTCCCGTCCCTGGGCTTTTTTTGACGGGGCCACACAAGAAAATGGTGTGGGGGGGGGGGCTATCCTTCACCTATCTGAGAGGCACTCCTTCAAGCTATCCATGGGATTGCGGGGGGGGGGGGGGGAATAACTTTGCTAAACTTTCAGCAGCCTATTTCATCATTCGATTTGCATCAGAGAAGAACTGCCATGCTCTACAACTGTTTGGTGACTCAAAGATTGTCTACGACTGGTTGAATAAGCATTCCTATTGCTGGTCTTTTTCATTAAGACACATACTTGATGAAGTTTTAAGACTGATCTCCAATTTTGACTCCTCATACAAATCACATCTATAGGGAGCGAAACTCAGGGGCTGACCACCTTTCCAAAGAAGGCGCGAACCGGGGGCAGGGCATCTGGCTCATCACGGAGCAGATAGATGGTGCTAGCTACTAGTACTATCATAGACCATTTATGGACATAATGGTCTAATTTTTGGACAGTTATTTTATCACATATTGTACATATTCATTTTGCTGTTTATGAACCGTTATGAGGCCAATATGATTGGCACTATTACTTATTTTTGGTATTATCCCCCTGTGTGGACCAGATAATACATATTTTGATTGTTTATGATACTTTCTATGAACTCCTCCTAGACTATGTTGGGACTACTACCGAGATGTTTTTTAGTAGTAGTTTTTTTATATTTTCATCTTTTGCTTCTGATTGATGGAAATATTGGAATATGCATATGCATCTACAAAATGTAATTGCTTCCACTAATGAAATTACGAATTTAAGGGTAATAATAATAATAATAAAATTATTATTTAAATACAAAAAAAAATTGAAATTAAAAATAATAAAATCAAAATAGATAAATTATTTATTTGTAATTTTTGTAATCGATTTTTAATTTGAATAAATTTATAATCAAAATTAAGCTTATAATAACTTGGGTATGCAAGTTTACATTCATGAATGTCCATTCGGAATTCAGTGAACCACGTGATGTTAATAAAATTATTAAAATTAACTAAAACATAAAAGTGAAGGATATCTACTCTATTATATGGGAATATTTATTAATTAATTATATATTATATATATATATATATATATATATATATAATATATATATATATATATATATATATATATAAGTTGATGGGAATATTATATATATATATATATATATATATATAATATTCCCATCAACTTATATATATATATATATATATATATATATATATATATATATATATATAGTTGATGGTATAGTAGTCTACATTATAAAATATATCAGTCTCAATTTACCACGCGGGAAACCAAATTTATTTGTCGGTATATGAAATTGCAAATAACAAGGAACTGTACTTATCCACATATATCATAAGCCAAAAGGAGACTGCTTTGAGAAAGCCAGAATATGAAAGCAAAGTCAGATGTTCGATGATGTCAGAGGCGTCGAATCCTTTACGCTTGAGCCAGATGGTATCGAGGGTGATAAAATATTAATATATAAGTTGTATATAATAAATGGATCATATAATGTTTTACAATGAATGAACTCTTAATATAATATAAATATAATATATGGAATTTATTATTATTATTAGAGAGAGTTGTATTTATTAGCATTTACATTAAGAGATGTAAAGGAATGCGGATAGGAGGAGTGTGAATATGGAAGTAAGTAAAATTAATATTTAAGTAAAATGTCATCAGATAAATTTAATTTACATTTCTAATTGCAGTGCCTAAAAAATATAGATTTGTTGCTTAAAACTCAGATCTATTTCTGTTCAGATTCTACATATGCTTGAAATCCATGGTTGTGGTACAAACTTCAAATATCTTTATGAAAGAATACCCGTGACTTCATGTAACCACCAGAGCCATAACAACATTTCTTGGGCCTGGATCAAACAATCTTCATCCACCAAAGCTCAAATAGGTTTCAAATATGAAAAGTATGGCATCCTCTTGCCTCAAAAAGACCTAAACATTATGTATAGCTGAAATATTTTTAGATTCGGACACTTTCAACACAACATTTGGTAAAAACTAAAACCTAGCATATAAGAAATTTGGAGATCTGAATAGTTTCACATTAAAATAGTCCATACTCATGTTTGATTCTAGTGAATAGAATATATTTGTACTTTTATAGCTTTCTGCAATTTGGACTTTATTATTTCCTTCTCATATGTATGTGCCTCAATATAATTAGTGGTCATTAAAAAATAAGTTTACAATGGTTGCTTCTAGACTCAAACACTGCTCTTCAGTTGCTATTCTTCCACATATTTTTGGATAGGATCTTGCTTCTGGTTTTGAGTTCTCCATATTAAATTGATTTTTGGATCAAGATGAAAATAATGTGATATTCAATGGACAAGGTGAAAAAACAGTAAACCAATAATTGGTTTAGTGCATAGTGCTTAATATTATCCATAGTGTATGATACTTAATATTATCTATATCTCTTCTTTATAGAATCTTGCTTCTGATTTCTCCATCTTAGCTGGCTTTGTCAATAAAACTATATATAATCATAGGTCCACTTATCCTTCTTTTTGGTTCATTCTATTTTGATTCTGCCATTTTCCAATTTAAACATTAGAATTATGATTCTGTGATTTTCCAATTGAGAAGTTAGAATTATGAGTTTGTGATCCTCGACATCGAAAATTATGTAAGCTTTTTATTTCTAATTGTAGAAAGGAAACAATTGCATGACATACATGAAACCTTGTCACTTTTCCTCGAGCATGTGAGCATACACAATGCTGCAAAACACACACAAATGCCTCATAAATGGTTTCCTACCGCTCCATAGTTATTTTAGTTTATTATATGGAACTGTGTTGGTAAGATTCTACAAACACACAGATGCCTCATATATGGTTTCCTTTCACTCCATAGCTAATTTGATTTATTATGAAATTGTGTTGGTTTAGATTCTATTGATCAAGTAGACAATGTAATAAATTACTTCTACCCAGCAATTCTATACAATTATCTTACATTTTAGCATGTTACAAACCATCCTTTATGACTTAAATAATGACTACCATCAAAATGCTTTGTCATACTAGGATGCACGGGACACTTTTGAAGATTTTGGAAGAACCTCTTCAGAACCACCATAACATAGACTCCTTAAACCTAAATCATCACTACCATAAAAAATAAAAAAATAAAAACTTGTCATACCCTCAGATACAATTTCCATTCTCTGCAATTTTAAAAACCTCAACCTCCAAAGCAATACTACTAAAACCTTCTAAAGTTGGTATAGAATTCAATCTCCCAATCTCCTGAGGTTCTTAAACAGAGTCCAGTCTCTAGAAGCCCTGATCATAGAATGTACCTTCCCTTGTTATTATGCAAGTATTACATCACGTGCCATTGCGCATTAATGTGTAACAATTTCAAGATATGCAATATTCTTATCAACATAGTTATGATACTGGAAATCTACTCAGGCATCATAACTCTAATCAACTTCAAGTCTTTTGAACAAACGTTGAACCTTGTCAGCAACCAATTTCAAATCCCTAACATTGTCATCAGTTCTCTCCGCCACCTTCATTGAGGTCATTTCACCATCAACCACAGATGAGGATGCACCCACATTAGATTCATTTGGGGAATAAACGAAAACCTCAGAGATGTTCCCCCGATTTCCTCAACAAACACACCCAGATTGGATTTTTGAGTCATTTTTCTCCTCAAACACGCTCTCCACAACGTTTCCACCATAATCAGATGCATTCCATTGGGGTTTCAGAATACCGTCCTCATGCCCATTAAAGAAAAAACTCTTGAAAAATTCTAAAAATGCAATGTTATTCAAACGACCATTTATGTAAGCGCCCACGTCCTTACTTACCCAATGATTGTGTGCTTTCTCTTCAGACTTGTGAAAATAAGATAATTACTCCTGCATGAGGAGTTAGCTAAAAATAGAGATTCGAGTGTTTGAGTGTTGAGTGAGTTAAGTGATAAGACTATTTTGAGTGTCATAGACTACTTTGAGTGTGAGATTGCATGTAGTTGCTTGTAAAGATATTTTAGGCAGTTAGCTAGTTGGAAAAGGTTTAAATACCTTTCATGAGGTTCATTATAATCATCATGTTTTGTGTGATCAATAGAAGAGAAGCAACTCATGTTTTATGTGTGAATTGTGTTTTGTCTCCTCTGCCTTTTCAACAAATTGGTATCAGAGCAAGGTTTGAGACAGAGAAAATATGCAGTTACAGCTTTAAGAGCGGCATTGAGTGAGTTATAAGAGAATCAAAATTTTCGAACTAGCCGAGCTCGAGCTCGTTTGGTCGACAGGCGGCCTAAAAAAAACTCTTATGTTTTGAAAAAACAGCCGCAACTGCCATGAACATCCATCCGCGGGTGCTATCCAAGAAGTCAATAGCAACTTGTAGAGCCGCTGCTATAATTTAGCCATCGATTTTCTATGATAGCTGGACTCATGTACACACAAGTTTTATTTTGACTCGGTCGAGAAGGTTAGGTAAGGTGGGTTAATAAACCAACTAACAACGCGTGGTTTATATGACAGAGTTTTAAAAGGTAAACTTTTAAAAGTTTCAAAATCTTTGTTACAAGTTACCGTGACTGATTAAACTTTTGAAAAAAGGTTCACGTATTAAGTTTTCTATATATAAAGATTTTCTTTAAATTCTTTTATATACAAAAATTAATATCAAGAGTTTTTGAAAAGGTTACTTTTAGAACAATTTTTTATAAGTGCTTTTTTAAATAAAAAACTTAGGGTTTTATTGAAAGGGGTATTATTTTTTTTTGAAAAAGAGTTTTATAAAGGAGAAATTTAGGGTATTTAAAAAAAAAAGAGAAATTTTTGGAGAAAGATGGCTTTCTCAAATTGCAGTCCCAGTTCCCACCATTTAAACGGAAAGATTATGATGTGTGGGCCATTAAGATGGCAACCACGTTGCAAGCACATCATGATGTTTGGGATTATGTGAAGTTTGGGTTTTCAGAACCTATGAACGAAGAAGAAGAATAAGCTATCACTAATGCAGAGAGGGAACAATGGAAGAAAGACAAGAAGAAGAATGCACATGCGTTGCAGCTTATTCAACAGGGAATGGACCTAACAATGTTCTAGAATATTATGACGACATATTCAGCAAAAATAGCATGGGATACTTTGGCGACAAACTATAAAGGTATGGCCAAAGTCAATATTGTTAAGTTGCAGAATACTAGGAGAGAATTTGAAAGTCTGCAGATGAAGGAGACAGAGGACATCGATTCTTTCATGAATCAGGTCATAACTATTGTAAATCAATTAAATATTTATGGTGAAGATATAAAATATCAAAGAGTGATTGAGAAGGTTCTCGGATCTTTGTCTACCAAATTTGATGTTGTGATAGCAACCATAGGAGAAGCCAAGGATTTGGCATCATTGACAGTTGATGAGCTTATGGGATCACTTCTATCCCATGAGGCAAGGATAGACAGAAATAAAGATTCCACTTTAGAGACCACTTTCAAAAGTCAGGTTTCTATTTCAAGAGATGGAGGTCGAGGCAGAAGTAGAATGAGAGGCAGAAGATGAAGTGGAAGATATGGTGGTCAGAGAGATGACCAAGAAGATCATGAACATGCAAATGGAAGCAACTACAAAAGCTTCAACAATAATCAAAGAGTTGACAAATCAAAGGTGAGATGTTATTACTGCAATAAATTTGGTTATTTTGCTTGTGATTGTAGGAAGAAAATAGTTGATCAAGGGAACTAGAGAGCTAATGTCACTACAAGAGTATTAACTCTATGTTCCTAAGTTTCCATACCATGCATGAACCTTCTGCTAGTGTGTGGCTGTAAGACAGTGGTTGTAGTAACCACATGACAGGAAACGAGGATTTGGTTGCAAATTTCGATCAATTTGTGAAAACAGAGGTAAATTTGGGGACTGACAAGACTGTGGAAGTAGATGGCAAAGGAGTGGTCAACATTCTGACCAAGTAGGGGGAGACGAAGACAATCTCAAAGGTATATTATGTTCCTAGTCTTAAACATAATGTGTTAAGTATTGGTCAATTGACACAAAAAGGATACAAAGTTATCTTTCAAGGTCAAGAAGTTGCTATATATGACAAGCCCCCAAGCAGGCAACTGATAGCAAAGGTGCAAATGATGAGGAACAAACTCTTTCCTCTAATTTTGAATTACAGTGGTCAGGTGAGTTATTTTACAGTTGCATGTTCTGATGATTATTGGTTATGGCACTTTCGATTTGGACACTTTCACTTTTCTAGTTTAAGATTGTTGCAGCAAAAACAGATGGTTAGAGGATTACCTCCCATCAAAGAGCCTGCTAGTACTTGTGAGTGTTGCATCTTGGGAAAACAACACTGTGAAAGTTTTCCAAAGGGAGTTGCATATAGAGTAAAGCAATCTCTTGAGCTAGTGCATACAGACTTGTGTGGACCTATGAGGACACAATCAATTGGTGGAAGTTGTTACTTCCTCACTTTCGTTGATGACTACAACAGAAAGACTTGGGTTTACTTTTTGAAGCAGAAGTCTGAAACTTTTTCAAAGTTCAAATAATTCAAAGCCTTAGCAGAGAACCAAAGTGATCAACAGATCAAAGCATTGAGGTCAGATCGTGGTGGAGAATATGACTCAAAGGCATTCCATGATTACTGCAAACAACATGGGATCATAAGACAATTTACAACCAGGTACACACCGCAACAGAATGGTGTAGTAGAGAGAAAGAACAAGACAATTATGAACATGGTAAGAAGCATGTTGAAAGGCAGAAACTTGTATAATGAGTATTGGGTAGAAGCGGTTGCATGTGCTATTCATGTGATCAACAGATCTCCTACAAAGAGTGTGATGAACAGAGTACTAGAACAAACATGGACAGGTATGTATTGCAATGTATCTCATCTCAGAGTATTTGGATGTGTAGCTTATGCACATGTGCCTAAGAAGTGAAGAGGCAAATTGGATGATAAAAGTGAAAAATGCATATTCATTGGTTATAGTGAGCAATCAAAAGCTTACAAATTGTATAAACCTATCTCAAAGAAGACCGTAATTAGCAAAGATGTTGTGTTCAAGGAACAAGAGTCATGGAATGGAACTTTAGACAAAACAGTTGATGCACAAGTGCCACTAATGGAAGAAGATGATGTAATAGAAAAGGAGCAGCAAGCATCACAGGTGAAGACACCAAATAGAGACACACCAACAAGGACTCCAAGATTTTTAGGGAAGCATGGATCCTCAAGTAGATCAACAAATCAAGATTCTCCCAGCAATCAATCAGCCGATGAATCAAGCAATGGTAAGAGAAAGATGAGAAGTTTGAAAGATATTTATGATGATTTGGATATTAGTTCAATTTTTTCATTGTTGTCATTCCAACCTTCTTCGTTTGAAGAAGCAATCAAAGATGAAAATTGGGTGCAAGCCATGGATGAAGAAATTGAAGCTATTGAAAAGAATGACACATGGGATTTGTTTGATTTTCCAAAGGACAAAAATCTCATTGGTGTAAAGTGGGTGTACAAGACAAAGTTGAATGAGAAAGGTGAAATTGATATATTTAAAGCAAGACTTGTAGCAAAGGGATTCTCGCAGCAACCAAGAATAGACTTTGGAGAAACGTTTGCTCCGGTAGGTAGATTGGATACTATAAGAGCATTTCTAACCACAACAACTCAGAACAAGTCGAAAGTATATCAGATGGATGTGAAATCAATCTTCTTGAATGGAATTCTAGAAGAATAAATTTATGTGCAGCAACCTCCAGGATATGAAGTTGAGAGTAATGAAGAAAAAGTTTACAGGTTGAAGAAAGCACTCTATGGACTGAAGCAAGTGCTTAGAGTTTGGTATAGCAGAATCGACACTACGTGATTAAGAATGGATTTTGCAGAAGAAACATTGAGCATACCTTGTACACAAAGGTAAATGAGCATGGACAGATTTTGATTGTTTGCTTATATGTTGATGACATGATTTTTACAGGTGATTTTGACATAGATGAATTTAAAGAAGCCATGATGAAAGAATTTGAGATGACAGATCTTGGTCTCATGAAATATTTTCTTGGCATAGAAGTTGAGAAATTTGAAAAAGGAATTTTTATTTGTCAAAATAAATATTCCAAAGATTTGTTGAAAATATTCAAGATGGAAAATTGCAAACCTGTCCCTACACCAGTTACAACAGGTACAAAGTTAAGCAAGGATGATGAAGGATCATATGTCAATCCAACTTTATTCAAAAGATTGGTTGGTAGCCTCATGTATCTCACAGCTACAAGACTAGATATCATGCAAGGAGTGAGTTTGATTTCCAGATTTATGGAGACTCCAAAAGACACACATTGGAGTGCAGGAAAACGAATTCTGAGATACATAGCAGGAACTAGAGATTGTGGCATAATGTATGAAAGCACAGAAAAGAAAGAATTGATTAGATACATAGATAGTGATTTTGCAGGTAGTTTGGATGATAGGAAGAGCACTTCTGGTTTTGTGTTCCACCTTGGTTCAGGTGTGATTTCATGGGCATCTAAGAAGCAGCCCATTGTGACACTTTCGTCAGCAGAAGTAGAATATGTAGTAGCAACATCAACAACATGTCAAGCAGTGTGGTTAAGAAGAGTACTTGATGGACTCAAGCAGAAACAACAAGGATCAACAACAATATATTGTGACAACACCTCAGCGATTGCATTATCCAAGAATAGTGTGTTTCATTAGAAGAGCAAGCATATTGATACTAGATATCACTTTATTAGAGAACTTGTGAGCAATGGAGAAGTTCACTTGAAGCCTTGTAAATCTAGTGATCAATTGGCTGATATATTTACTAAGTCATTAGCACAAGATGTGTTTGAGTTTCATAGAAGAAACTTGGGTGTTGTAAGCCTAGCTAAGACATAGACCAGCAGGCATGTTTGAGTTGTCATGAGTCATGTTTTAGTTTAGTAGTCATAATTAAGGGGGAGTGTTAAAATAAGATAATTACTCCTGCATGAGGAGTTAGCTAAAAATAGAGAGTCAGTTAACTGAGTGATTGCATGATTGAGTGTTTGAGTGTTGAGTCAAGTGAGTTAAGTGATAGACTACTTTGAGTGTGAGATTGCATGTAGTTGCATGTCAAGATATTTTAGGCAGTTAGCTAGTTGGAAAAGGTTTAAATACCCTTCACCAGGTTCATTGTAATCATCATGTTTTGTGTGATCAATAGAAGAGAAACAACTCATGTTTTATGTGTGAATTGTGTTTTGTCTCCTTTGCCTTTCCAACAAGACTCTATTTCCTTTGTGCAGAAATCATCCATGTGCCCATTTATCAACAATCTCTTTGCATCTCCTATCTTTGAAAAATCTGTCGTCATTAACATGCATGTGAACAGTTGGATTGGCTGATATTGCCTTCTGCAAAAATTGAGACACTACAAGTTGAAAATGCACATTCCTCACACATTCCATGACTATCTACCAACTCGTTGCGTGCTCCCAACACTAGTAAGTTGCTGGTACAGTTCACACTATCCAATCTACCAAAGCTTTTTGAGTGGTTTAGGAAGTTGCCTATCTCTGTTAGGATAACTCTAATTGATTTTTATATTTTAAAGAAAATGATAAGCCACCATTAAAACTCAAGTTTCCATGTCAGCAATTGACAAGAAGACCTTCTCATGGTTTCACCCATGTAAAGTCTGCCAACTAGTAGAAACACACACAACTTGAAAGGCTACCTCCTTATGCACGCTTTCTAGGATTTTCCAACAGCTCTCTATGCTACTCCATGACCAATACCTGCAAGTTCTATACAAAAGCTTCCTTCCCAACCTTATAATCTCTCATCCAATTCGTCCATTGCCCTCTATGCATACTCCACTACCAACACCCATTTCCCTCTATGCATACTCCACTACCAACACCCTTTGTAGGTTTTCTATAAGATCTTCCTTCCCAACCTTGGAATATTTCATCCAATTTGGTCATTGTTGTTTCAGAGTTTGAATCCTATAGTAGATATGAATGATGCCAATTTTTGCCCTCACAACTCCTCAAATGAAAATCTCCTCTTCTGTTGCTTCCCCTACTGCGCCCAAGTCCATTACTGCTAGAGCCCAAGTCCTTAGTCACCCAATGATTGCGTGCTTTCTCCTTAGACTTTATTTCCTCTGTGTTGAAATCATCCATGTGGCCATTCATCAACAATCTCTTTTCATCTCCTCTCTTTCACAAATCTGTCGCCATTGACTTGCATGTGAACCAATTGGATTGGCTGATATTGCCTTCTGCAAAACTTGAGACATTACGCATTGAAAATGCACATTCCTCACACATTCCATGATTGTATACCAACTTCCGGTGGGTGAAGCAATAATCAATCAAAGATATCTCTCTAGCATGGCATTCACATATGAGTTTTCTATAAGTCCAATGATCCAGTAAAAGACCTAGTCCCAGGTTATGTAGATTAAGTAGATGACCCAGTCGATGAAGCATTTGTTGAAGCAAGCTAACCAACTTCTCAATGCTTGCTAATTAATAGTTGAGAGATTTTCCAACGTGAATTGCGGGCATGGTAAAGGCTCGTAAGCGTAGTTGTTGTCTCGCTAATTCTTTGCATAAGATGTATCATGGTCTCACTATTCATGTGAGAGAACTTGATTCTCTGGCTAATTCTTTGCCTCGTCGAGTGATAATATGTATCACAATCTCGGTATTCATGTGAGAGAACTTGATTCAATTCGCCAATCTACTAAGCTACATTGTTGAGATTCATTGTCCTCAACTGTTGAGATTCATCGTCCTCAACAGCAATCCAAAATTTCAACAGTGTTGCTCAGTAGATTGGTGTTGGATGTAAGATAGTGGTTTATATTTTATGGTTTAGGTAACTCATGGTATTTGTCTATGATATTTATTAAATTCTATTTGAAATTTATTTATAGATATTCTCTTATATATAGGTTCTTGTCCCAAGGAAATCGAAGAGAGTTGAACTCGTGAGCTAGTAACAAATTTCACATTTGATTCTATACCGCTTGAACTAACCCTTGAAACTATATCTTCTTTTTATTTACGTAACTTTTCAAATTTTTCTTCAAAATTCTTTTGTCCTCCCGAAAAAAAGTAATAAAGATATTTTTAAATAGAATTTGTTTTTATTTTTAATTTAATTTAATTTTACCTCTACAAGAATTTTCAAAACCTTCTCCATTCTAGTGATATCATTATGATATGGATGATTAATTATAATCAATAGACATTTCCTTCCACTATGTAACAACGAAAGTTGCTTCTTGCATTTTTGCATTTATACAAGGTTGAAGATGGGAGAGTGTACTAGTACATGAGTGATAATTTGAGTCTTTCTTGTGCATTTTTCTACTCATGATCTCGAATTTGTAATTGAACAAGGCATAACTTGATCTTAGCATGTAGAGGATTATTCTGCACATTGATATGTTTTCCTTAGCACCATCGTAACCTAAGCCATGTATTAGTTGGTTGGAGAATAGAATAGAGAGGAGTCCTTGAGCACTAAGAAATTTGTACAAGTTTGTTTATATTATCCATGTCTAGAAACCGTTTGTTATATTTTGTTAAAGATATTGACTTATAAAATTTCCTTGTGTATTTACAAACCCCAATTGAGCTCTAAGAGTTAGAAATGAGTGTTGGCTTAGTACCCACTCTAAGTTTTTCTACCATCCTTGTTTCATGGAAACGTGTTTTATGGATTCTTTAAAGAATGCATCATTGACTTTAATCCTTGGGTTTTCTTCATCATGGTCATTGCCCTTGACTTTTTCTTCAAAAATAATTTTTTGTTTTTCCTAGTTTTTTTTAGCATATTTAATTATAATAAGTTTTTCATATTTGTATTTTTCAAATATTTTATTTATTGTATCAATGAGATTAGTTCTCATTTGATAAAAAAATGGAAAATATAGTCTTCCTTACTACATCCATGATATAAATATATATAAAATGGTGATAGAAAAACATATGATCGTTTAACTTCATCTATGAAAGTTTTCACTCTAATACCAAATGATTCATAGAAGCCAAACATGTTTACTCAATTAAAGTAGAATAAATAACATATTATATGTAAATAAAATAAAATGAATCAATGATATGATTTTTTTACAATGAATGGACCCATACTATAAATATATTTCATGGGTGTATTTTTGCATATTTTTAACATATCTACGAACTGAAGCAACATACTCACTAACAAGCTAATCTAGAATGTATATAGAGTGAAATGAAAAGTATGAACATGAATAGAAACACACATGAAGAAAGTTGTAGAGAGAACAATAATATATCAAGAACTAAATCATCTTAATAAGTGAAATAGAAAAAGACTATGAAATATAAAGCTATACAAGCTAGTTAGAATGGTGGTAGCTTATCTTTGAAGATATGTTGAAATTTCAACAAGAAAATCCTAATTTATTTTTCTCTTGAATTAAATTCGGATAAAAATTATAATTCCACATCACAAGACAACTGTAAGAGTTAACTAAGTTAAATTGACTTAGTTGGTTCAGTTAATTCGAGTTGAGGGTCTAACTAGAGTCATGTAGAGTGGCTCCTACTTTATAGGAGCCCTAATTGAGTTTATTTTGAGTTGTAATTAATTAATTTAGTTAACTGAGTTAAAGTCAGTTAAACTAGTTCCAACTAATGGATGAACTAGTAGGAGGTCTAACAGTGGGGTGTTGCTTCATGTGTTCAACCATTTAACTGATAATTCAACCATAAATAAGTCATTCATATGAGATCTCAGAGTTACCTAGTTGAGATTGGATTTCAAGGGAAGTGTACTAGCAATTGTATAATCATCCAAATTGTACAGATGGTGCATGGAGTCAGAGGAAGGCCTATGATGGATTGCACAATTCCAATTGAGGAAATTCCCTAATTAATAGGGACTAATTCCCAAGGAAACAACACAAGGAAATAGGGACTTGGGCAAACATAAAATTGGTTAAGTATTGGCCGAGGATTGTCTAAGAAGTTGTGAGACATATAGAAATAGTGCAGAGGTTGCTCGGGCTTGAGAAAAGCATTGTAATATTCTCATATTTTTAACTAATGCAATATACATATAGCAGGGCTTTTTAGTCGTGGTTTTCCCCAAGAATTCATTTTGTAATGTGTTGATTGAATTATTTCTCTTGTATGCTTCATGATTTTGTGATCGTTAATTGTTTCCGTTGATGAGTAGAGTAGATTGAATTATTTTGTTTTAGCATATTACATAAGAAGTTTGAATCTATAAGGAATTTATACATGGTATCAGAGTTGAAATCTCACTAGAAGAGAAGAATACGAGTTTATCTTTACAGGTGAAATCGAATTTACAGGATCATTCTTCAGACCAATGGGATGTCTTTCTATGGATTGAGACTTAAGAATGCCCTTGAGGGTGGCTCAAATTATATTGCTTGGAAGGACATGATGGAGGCAATTTTGGAAGACAACGAGTTGAAGGAATTCATAGACAATGATATTCCTAATCCTCCAACAACCAATGCTCAAGATCTGGTAGAGTGGAAGAAATGTTTGGCAAAGGCAAGAAGGATCATACTAGAAGGAGTTTGAGATCGTATTGTCTCGAATATCCACAGGAAGGATACACCATATGCAATGTTCCAAGCCTTGCTAGACTTGTTTCAGAACAACATTGACCACAGGAAGTTGGCACTGAAGGATAAGCTTCAGAAAATCAAAATGGAGAAGGGCAACACAATACCATAATACTTGAGCAGGTTCACCCGATGTTGGGATGAGCTTGGGAGCATTGGTGTTACAGTTTTTGAAGAAGATTAGGCTAGCCTAGAACTTCTAGGCCTTCCCAAGAGTTGGCACAACTACCAGGATTAGGTAAACGGGAGGGAGCACCTACCAAAGTGGGAGCATTTTTGGTCTGATTTAGTGCAAGAAGAGATAAGGCGATACACTAGAGATGGAACTTCATCGAAGCATAATGATGAGGAGAATTGTGCCTTGGATGGAAAGGAAAATAAAGGGGAAGGGAAGAAATCCAAATCCAAAGGGGATTCCAATCAGGGTGGAAAGAAGGACTTTTCGAGTATTAAATGTTTTCACTGTCATGAGTTGGGACACTATGCCACAAAATGTCCGCACATGAAGCCCATAGGAGGAGCGGCAAGTGAAGCTCTTGGTTCAGAATTTGATTGGATTTCACCCTCATTGCATGCATGGTGACATCGATGATGGGTAGTGTGTGGTATATGGATAGTGGAGCCTCATTCCATATGATGAGAAACAGATAATTTTTCAATGACTTGGAGGACAAGGACCTCCAGATGCACATCGAGATGGGAGACGATCAAAGGTATAACACGACTGACATCGATGTTGTTACCTTTCAAAGGTATTCTAGTTCTCCTCTCACATTAAAGGATGTCATGCATGTTCCGAGTCTGAAGAAGAATTCAGTTTCAGTTGCTATGTTGGAAGTGTATAAATTCCTTGTAGATTCAAACCGCTAATTGTAATTTACTAAAACAATAGACTTGAATCTACTCTACTCATTAGCGGAAACAATTAAATGATCATGAAATCGTGAAGGATACAAGAGAAAGAATTAAATCAACACATTACACAATGATTTCTTGGGGAAATCCACAACTAAAAACCCCTACTATCTGTATATTACATTAGTAAGAAAATATAAGAATATTACAATTCTTTGCTCAAGCTCGAGAAACCTCTGCATTATCTCTATATGTCTCATTGTTTCCTAGACAAGCTCTAGTCAATACTTAACCAAATTTTGGCTTGTCCAAGTCCCTATTTACTTGGGTTGTTTCTTTGGGAATTAGCCCCTATTAAGCAGGGAAATTCCTCAATATGTTGTGCAATCCTTATAGGACTTCCTCTGACTGCATGCACTAGCTATACAATTTAGATGATTATACAACTGATAGTACATTTTCCCTAAACTCCAATATCAACTGGGTAACTCTAAGATTTGACATGCATGAGTTATTTATGAGCAAATCATCAATTAACTGGTTGAACACATGAAGCAGAACCCCATTGTTTGACCTCCTACTAGTTCCTCCATAAGTTGGAACTAGTTTAACTCACTTTAACTCAGTTAAATTTAATTAATTATTTACAACTCAAAATAAACTCAACCATGGCTCCTATAATGTAGTAGACACTCTACATGACTCTAGTTAGACCCTCAACATGGATTAACTAAGCAAACTAAGTCAATTTAACTTAGTTAATTTGTACAAGTTGTCTTGTGATGTGGAATTACAATTTTATTCCTAATTTAATTCAAGGAAAAAAATTATTAGGATTTTCTTGTTGCATTTTCAACACCCCCTCTCAACAAGAAAGAAATTATCAGATACCCCAATCCTACCTTTATGAAACTCAAATTTTCCTCTTGATAGTGCCTTAGTTAAGATGTATGCATCATGTTCCTCTATAGGAATGTACTCTGTCAGGCCAGGCAATAACTCCACAAAACAAAAACTGATTCGTATTATTCATTCAATCAGGTAGGTCTGTTATATACATGAGGGAGAGACTGTTCAGTTCATCTCCCGATGACTGTTCACATTTCTCAATTATCTATTTACAATAATTCACCTAATCACAAGGATTAGGTGTCAACATTCCCCCCCTTAATCTGAAGGGATGTTGGTGAGTCCAAGCATCGTTCTGAATCTTTCAAGCTTTTCTCTTCCAAGCGCTTTGGTGAAGATGTCTGCAATTTTCTCATTTGTGGAACAATGACAGAGATGGATTGTTTTGGCCTCAACATGATGTCGAATCACATGATATTTACTATTGATGTGCTTCGTTCGATCATGGAACTTTGGGTTCTTGGCCAACTTTATTGCAGAGGTATTGTCAATCATGAGTGGGGTTGATTGTACTTGTTTTACCTGCAAATCTTCAAGAATTTTCCTGAGCCACACAATTTCTTTTGTTGCTTCAGATGCTGCCATGTATTCTGCTTCTGTTGTGAAATCTGCTGGAAGTGATTGTTTGTGTGATCTCCAAGAGACAGCTCCTGATCCAAGACTCCTAGAATATCCTGAAGTAGATACCCCAGTTTCTTTGTCTCCATCGAAGTCTGAATCAGAGTATCCAATCAAGCTGAAGTCGTCCACCTGTGTATACTTGATTCCAAGGTCTTGAGTTCCCTTCAAGTACCTTAAAACCCTTTTTGCAGCAGACCAATGTCCCTAACAAGGCTTTTGCATAAACCTGGAGAGGATTCCAACAACAAACAAAATGTCTGGTCTGGTTGTAGTTAGGTAGTTGAGACTTCCTACAAGCTGTCTATACTTTGTTGCATCCTCAAATTCTTTTCCTTAAATAGATGTGAGCTATAAGTTTTGTTCCATTGGAGTAGTAAGGGGATTGCACTCTGTCATACCAAACCTGTTCAATAGATCTCCAATGTATTTCTTTGAGAAAGAAATATGGACTTTGGATGTTGGGTTACTTCAATGCCAAGATAGTAATGAACATAACCCAAATCAGTCATTTCAAAACTTTTCCCCAATTCCTTCTTTATGGATGCAATGTAGCTTTCATTGTTCCCTGTCATTAAAAGATCATCTACATATACCACAAGATATACAACTGTTTTGCCAACTTTCTTGACAAATAAAACTGCATCATCAAGATCAAAATGATTGAAGTTGAGTTTCAAAAGATGATCAGTTAGTTTTTCATACCAGGCTCGTGGTGCTTGTTTGAGGACATACAAGGACTTCACAACTTTGCATACTTTATGTTCATGTCCTTTCACATCAAATCCTTTAGGATGGGACATAAAAACATTCTCTTTTAGATCTCCATTCAAGAAGGCAGTTTTTACATCCATTTGATGGACTTTCCAGCTGTTCTGAGCTGCTAGTGCAAAGAGTGTCCAGATGGTGGCCCATTTTGTTGTGGGGGAAAAGTTTCCTCATAGTCGACCCCTTCCTTCTGTGCAAAACCTTTTGCCACAAGCCTAGCTTTGTGCTTGTCAAGTGAGCCATCAGCTTTGTAGTTGTTCTTGTAGACCCACTTGCAGCCAATTGGTTTGGTTCCAAATGGAGGATCAACCAGCTTCCAAGTGTCATTCTTTATGAGGGCATCATACTCCTTTTGCATCGCTTCTTTCCATTCATCATGAGAAGCAGCTTCTTTGAAGGAAGTTGGTTCAAAATCTGTAGACAAGTTCAATTCACAATCATAAGTAACATCCATATCAACAGGTAAATTAGAGTCATCTACATCACCTCCATTTTGTTGGTTTGAATTTCTGGTTCCTGTTTTTCCAATTTCATCAGCTACTTTGGGGGACCTTTCTGAGATGGTCCAAGCTACTATGTTGATTGAGTTGGGACTGAATCAAGATTGAGTCTCCCAATTCTATCAATTACATCACTTAAAGCATCATCCGTTGTTGGAGTTTCATGCAGGGGAGAGTGTTCTTCAGAAGAAGATTCCACATGTTGATCTAGTATAGGAATCCCCCCTTCAAGATGTGGAATCTGATTATCAAATTCTTGAAATGATTTTGTTTTTGCGAATCTATCCAAGCGATCAAGTTGCCGCTCAGCAACGTTGTCAGATTCAGATGATTCAAGAAAAATTACATCTCTAGATACAACAATTTTTTTATTTACTTCATCATAGAGGCGGTATGCTTTGGAGGTGTTTGAATACCCCAGGAAGATACACTTACGACTTCTAGCACCAAGTTTGTTTCTATGTACCTTTGGTATCAAAGCATAACAGGTGGAACCAAAGACCCTGAGATGTTTTACCGAAGGAACATGTCCATACCACAATTCATTAGGAGTCTTGTTTCTTATAGCATTAGATGGACATCTATTCTTTATATATGCAACACATAGAATAGCATCAGCCCAAAACATTATCTTTACATTTTTGAAGAAAAGCATGGATTGTACCATATTCAAAATTGTTCTATTCATTCTTTCAGCTACACCATTCTGTTGGGGATTATAAGGCACAATTGTTTGATGTTTGATCCCATGTTGGCGAAGATAGTTTTCAAATTCATTTGATGTATATTCTTTTCCATTATCAGTGCGAATAGACCCAATATGAGATTGTGCATCATTTTCAATCCATTTATGAAAATTCTTGAATGTTTGAAAAACATAAAATTTGTTCTTCAATAAATAAACCCAACACATTCTGGTGTAATCATCAATAAATTTCATGATATATTTATTTCCATTTGCAGAAGGAACAGGCATTGGACCACATAAATCTGAATGAATGAGTTCAAGCTTCCTATGTGCTCTTGAATTTGAATCATGAAAAGACTGTTTGCTATGCTTTCCTAGAATGCAAGCATCACATTGCTTATGTTTCCTAGGAATTGTAGGCAAACCAGCAACACAATTTTTCTTCAATAAGCGGAGACTGTCATAGTTTAAATGCCCAAATCTAGCATGCCATAATAAACTTGATGGAAGTGTACCTTCTTCATGATGAGAAATATATGAGAAATGTTGTGCATGAGCAGAGGTTCCTTGCAGTTTGAGAAGCCTTTCTTCCTCTATTCCCTTCATGACAAGTGAGTGGTCAGATGCTTTTCTTACCTCAAGCTTGCCATCAAATATATGAATGGAGTGACCTTGCTAGCGGATGTGGACCAAGGACAGCAAGTTTCTCTTGAGCTGTGGGAGATATAGAACATGATCCAGAAGAAATTCTGGAAGACCAGGCAGTTTAAGCCTGATTGTGCCAAGCCCCGATGGCTTGATTTTTGACTGATCTGCAAAGTATACTGCTCCATCAACATTGTCAGTGAAATCTTCAAAAAAATCTTTTCTATGAGTCATGTGACAGGTTGCTCCTGAATCAAGCAACCAATCATTTTTTGAAGAAGCAAGTGAA
Source organism: Pinus tabuliformis (assembly GCA_031772625.1). Lineage (NCBI taxonomy): Eukaryota > Viridiplantae > Streptophyta > Pinopsida > Pinales > Pinaceae > Pinus > Pinus tabuliformis. The sequence continues at coordinate 921,136,069 of CM062812.1, read as the reverse complement.
GCGTTAAACAAATATTCTTTTACTCAAATGTTACATTGTGCCTCAATATAGTGAGCGGATTCTGGTGCTTTACCTTTGTCTGTATCATTAGTTTTACCTTTCTGTTGGTTTCTTTTCTGCTCAATTTTGTCCCATGGTTGCTTGCATGTAGAGGCATCATGTGATCCATTTCTTTTGCAGCGAATGCAGTGCAGATCTGCCTTTTCTCCTTGAGAATGTCTGCCCCCTTGCCTCTAAAATATCTTCCTCTTCCTCTTCGTCCACCTCTTCCTCTTGTAGAATCTTGAGCAGGATGCTTTTCTTTATGAGCAAGGCACACAGTCTCTTCAAAAGATTCAAGGGTTGTATTCTTTCCAAAAGCTTTCTCTCTTTCAGCAAACTTTTTCACAAGAGAGTCAAAGGTTATATCTTTGAGATTTCCATTTGCTTGCAAAGACTCAAGATAATTGGAGTAAGTAGGATAGAGTGCCTTGAGAAAAGCAATAAGAGGGATATCCAGCTCAACCTTAGTGGAATTGATATCATGCATTATAGACTTTACTTCAGATGCAAGAGAAAGAGGATCATTATTTTTCAGTTCAAGAGTGAAGAGTTTAATCATGAGCTGAACAACTTCAAATGCCGAATGTGAGTCAAGAGTTCTTTCAGCTTTTGTAAGGCTTCAAAGGTAGTTGAATATGATGAAATATGGCGACTCACCTCTTCATTTACAGATGTTGCGATTAATGCATAGGTTTTGCTGTCCTTGTTTTCCCAAATGACGAGCTCTTTGTTTGAGGTAGGTTGTACTAGGTCTTTGTCTCCTTCTCCGATACACACTCCTTTCCACAACTCATTGAAGATGAGGGTGTGTTTTATCATCCGGGACCATTCAGGATAGTTCTCCTTGCCAGTGAGAACTATCCCTACCATGGAGATGATTGAATGCATTCTGTAAAAACAACTTTTGCTGATAGAAAAATACTTTTGCCAATATACAGTAAAAATTGTACTCAAAAGGGTATTCTCAAAAGATTTCAAATCTTTTCCTCATATACCATTATGTACATCAATACCTCACGCTACAACTTTATGCAACATATTTTCTCCAAATGTATTTTCTTCAAATGCCTCCAATATAAATGCATCCATTATTACATTCAAATATTACATGGTATGGAAAATATGTATAAGTATGGGCAGAGTAATCCATTGTATCCACTAATTTTGAGTTTTCAATACATAACAAATTATTTGCAATATCTCAAATTTTCAATATTCTCTGATCAATCAACGAATATTATATCAAATACCAGTCAATACGCTCATCGAGGTATGGACCGGCCAGATATATATACAAAGAAGAGGCCGAGCTGATTGGCTTCCTGCGTGAAGGCTTTGAAGACTCCAGAGAACCAAAATATTCCAACAATTCAAACGAAATCTGATGGCACTTTAAACTGGGGAGTAGTTCTTGACAAACCATCCCAAAAAATCGAATGATCAAAGCACCAGCATAACTTCCCTTTAATTTATTAAACAAATAAAACAACGCTGGGTTGCACCGAAGCTAAAACAACAATGTCTATTCAAATTCGAAACAACAATAAACTAGTCAAATATTGTCTGTTGCTACGCTACAAAGTAAGCTTGAGGTTTTGCAACGCTGACGGTTTCTGGTTCTCTACGCATCAGCAGCATACCTTATCTCAGGTATTATCACCACAATAGCCAAGTATATCAGATTTATTAACAAAACATGAGCAGGCATATCATGTTGTCTCAAATATGCAGTGCGCAGTGTTAATATCTCTCAGGCGTATTAACAACAACAGTGTTTTTATTGAAAAAGAAACTATATGTGTAACAACATTCAAATATATGAAACTTCCATCGTTCAAGCATATGAGACTGATACCATGTCCAGTGTTCAAACAATGTTCAATTATTACCATGTCCAGCGTTCAAACAACGTTCAATTATTACTATGACCATCGCCTTAATACCTAATCCAGTGCAGAGATACCATGTCAGGCAGAGAGCGCAGGTATAAGGGCAGCGCAAACGTTCCCATGTCAGATGAATGTCAGACATAGAGCGTAGGGATGGCAGACAGAAGCAGGTAATTAGTTACTGAATTATATGGGGAGCAGTGGAGCAGACCAGGAGTTACAAGGACATAAAGGCTAAAAAAAGGAGCTGGCTCTGATACCATGTTAGGCCAGGCAGTAACTCCACAAAACAAAAACTGATTCATATTATTCATTCAATCAGGTAGGTCTATTATATACATGAGGGAGAGACTGTTCAGTTCATCTCCCGATGACTGTTCACATTTCTCAATTATTTATTTACAATAATTCACCCAATCACAAGGATTAGGTGTCAACATACTCTAGCAACATGATTCTTCTATGCACACAATCTCGTAGATGGTGATACCAGATGTCGATATGCTTAGACCAATCATGAAAAATTGGATTCTCAGAGAGTTTGATACAACTCTTATTGTCATAGTAAATCACTGTAGAATCCATATGCTAACCAAATAACCCAACAAGGATCTTCCTCATCCAGATAGCCTCTAGATAACCGAGTGCAACTAATCTCTGCTTCCTATTGTACCAAGAAACTCTTGCTGACCCAATACTAAAGATTCCCCTTGATGTGTTCTTCCTTTCGAATGGGCTCCCTAACCAATCTGCATTTGTGAAGCCTTGAATCTTCACTCCCTCTGTCCGTCTGTACCAAATACAAAACTGTGTGGTGGCTCTAAGGTATCTCAATGCATGTTTAGCTTCCTTCCAATAAATTTTGGTTGGCTTGACCATTGCTTGACTAAGCTGGTTAACTTCAAAACCAAATACATAATTGAACCCACAAGTTGCGTGTAAATAGTAGTCTCCACTACTTCTATTGAAATAGCATCTTCCTTCATCCAATTCCCTGCTAGAGGAGTCTCCATGGGTTTGCTTCTCTCCATGTGGAACTTCTTCAATATATTGTTGGCATACTTTCCCTAAGAGACAAATAGTTCCTCATCTCCTTTTGATACTTCCATACCAAGGAAATAATGCATGAGCCCAAGGTCCTTCATCTCGAATTCTCTTGCAAGATCCTCTTTGCAAGATTTTACCATCTTCTCATCACCTGTTAGAATTAAATCCTCGAAATATAATACTATAATCAATAATTTACCTTCAACCAAAATATGGTAAAGGTTTTTTTATTTTTGTGGAAAAACCTGTGGACAGTTTTGAAACCAACTTTTCGGACTAGCTTAGTGAGTCCATCATCAGGGCAATGGGATTTGTATTTTGAGAAGAGAGAGCATGAGATTATGGAGCTTATTAATAGTTAATTGGAAAAAAAATTTGATGTCTTCTTTTATAGTCGGCTTACAAATGACTAATTATTTATTTTATTTATTTATTTATATAAGTATTTATTTTGTTTTGTTTTGTTTTATTTTATTATTATTATTATTATTAAAGGTTTGCATCTGCTTCACTTTTGGTGAAGCCCAACTTGGTGAAATAACTATCAATCCTGGTGTACCAAGCACTGGGTGCTTGTTTCAATCCACACAACACTCGCTTGAGTCTACGCACGTGTGACTCTCTGTTGAAGGTCTCAAATCCTTCTGGCTGCTTAATGTACACATCTTCCTCAATCACTTTGTTGAGGAATTTTGTCTTCACATCCATCTAATGTATCTTCCATCCCATCTACGTTGAAAGTGATAGAATAGATATGATTGAAGAGTACCTTGCTACTGGAGAAAAGGTCTCCTTTTAATAAATTCCCTCCACCCGAGAGAACCCTCTAGTCACAAATCTGGCCTTATGTTTCTCCACACTCCCATCTGCTTCTTGCTTTACCTTGTAAATCCATCTAGAACTCACCACTGACTTGTCTGTTGGTCTTGCGACCACTTCCCAAACATTGTTTCTGATAGTGGAGCCATACTCCTCTATCTTGGAATCAACCATACTAGTTGTTGCATTGCTTCCTCGAATGAGGATGGCTCAACTTATACACTCTCACTCATCGAAGCTATTGTAGCTCCTAGAGATAGCCTATGGGTTGAAAGGAGACTAGTGCCTAAGACATCTTGATGAGTGCTTCTAGGATCTACTGATATTTTCTAATACACTCAGTATTTATCATATTCGAGGTGAAATTGATTCAGAACCTCCCTTAAGAGGAGGCATACAAGATTGAATGCCAAATAGAACTCACAAAAGCATTAATATATGGCTTTAGCAACCAACATCATATACACGTGCAATTTTACTGGTCTTTTGTAGTATATAATATGGAAGAAATAAAGAGGAAAGCAAACCAATGCACATGGCTTAAACTTAATAATCTTGTTCATTGAAGTTCAGTGTGAAATGTATAAGAAGGATGTTTAAATAAAGTGTTGAGATACATGGAGCACATTTTAAGGATAACAATTCATACCAATTATAGGCATCTTTAATCAACATTAGACCTAGATGAATCCATAATTCCATGAAAAACATATCTAGTAGCTGCTATTACATGTAATCTGAGAAGAAGAGTGAGAACATATGGAACAAACACAAGAAGAAATACATATACACATTTATATGAGCTAGAATCGCCAAAAACTTTTATTAGTCTTCCACAGAGCATACATTTCATTGAAAACTTGCAAAGCTTCTCTCTTGGAAAACCAAAATTAGGAACCCTTGATTATGTATCATAAACTATTTTTATAGGGCCACAGAGGGACAACCCATTACAAAATATTATTTCTTGATTTGGCAGTTAATCATCATAAAAAAATATCAGCGTGCTCAGTGGCACAATTGTACTAACCGAATTCTAACTAATTGACATAGTTTCTTATGAAATAAAATATTTACATAAAATAGAAAATCAAAGTGTCACGATCAACATGATAAACAACATCCTTATTCATGGTAAAAAAGTTTTGGAGGCAGCGTCGCTGGGTTGTTGATCTGGAGCACAGGAGGATTGAAAAACTGCTCACACCTTGATATATGATCATGAGATTTGTGACCCCTGTATAGTCTAACCTAGGGTGGAACCAGGTCTTTACCAACCCTAACAACTAGAATTCCTTTTTTGGATAGTTAACCATTGTTTTACCTTTAAGGGTGGTAGTCTTCTCATGAGAGGAATTTGCCTTGCTTTTGGCCTCCACTAACATTTGTATGTATTGTGTCCACGGGATTAAAATTACCACAAGATCCCAACATCTAGGAAACCCTGCCCTGACTCTTTAATTAAACTCAACATGGAAAGCATCCACATCTTTTTGTACCACCCCTAGGCATTCCTCAACTTTGACTTTGGCCTCCTCCTTATCGACAAATTTAGAGATCTCCATGATAGTAGACACTCTATCCACTGCATCAATTGGCCTCAACTCACTAAGTGGCATTTCATTCGCAAACTGAATGAACTTCTTAGCAATTTGGGAGTTCTTTTTCCCATATTCTTTGGAAGTTAAGATGAAAAAATAATAATCCTTGATCACAATCTTTTGTTTGTCCATCATAGTTATGTACTCTCATTTGGTTTTCATTTCTACTATGATTTCATCCCAGACAAGTGTCTAGTCAATTTAACGTCTTAAATTGCTCTACATAAATTATCAATCTGGGTATTGTAAACTGATGAAGTGTGGTGCACCATATGTGCTTAGTTAACCTTTTACTTACTTTGTTGTTTTATAGCTTATGTTGTTTTTGGGGTTTTATTCTTGTTGGTTTCCTAAAGTGTTTAATGCAAATGGAAATCCTATTCTAAGGTCTTAAGAATACTTTTAAAGGAGATTTCAAGACAAGGTTTATGTCCCTTATAGTAACTTCCAAAACTTAGCACTTCAAAATATCTCAAAACATGCTATTGATAAAATCAGTGCTTGAACAAAAGTGTAAATATGCAGCTACTTAAATCAAGCAAAAGATGAAATGTTGATCATGAAATCACTGTCTCTGTTGCCCATCTAATTACAGAAATAAAATCTAAACTATTGCACTCAAACAAACCAAAAATTGCAGACTAACGAAAGAAAGATCAATTTACTTCACTTATAATCTGATAGCTCACCAAGTAGCTTTTCAGGGTTAAGCCATGGCTCTGGAGATAACATCAAATAACATGAAGAACTTGATATCTAAATTACCTACTTGCATATTAATGAAAGAAAAATCAAATTAATTCACTTATAATTCGATAGCTCACCAAGTAGCTTGGGGTTAAGCCATGGCTCCGGAGATAACGTCAAATAACATGAAGAACTTGATATCTAAATTAACTACTTGTAGATTAATGAAAGAAAAATCAAATTACTTCACTTATAATCCGATAGCTCGCCAAGTAGCTTTTCAGGGTTAAGCCATGGCTCTGGAGATAACGTCAAATAACATGAAGAACTTGATATCTAAACTACCTACTTGCATATTAATGAAAGTAAAATCAAATCACTTCACTTATAATCTGATAGTTCGCCAAGTAGATTTTCGGGGTTAAGCCATGGCTCTGGAGATAACGTCAAATAACATGAGGAATTTGATATCTAAACTAGCTAATAACAACAAACAAATCTCACCAAAATCAAAGAATAACAACTGAAATTTAAAGGCTAAAAATTTCAGCAGAGAAGCAAATCTCAAATCACTACTTGATGCAAAAACTACATTAAAAAGCTCGAGAAAAAAATAATAAGAAAATACAAGAACATGTAAAGAAAAACTAATCTACAATCAACCGGTTGAACACACTTGCATGAATTAAAATTGCATGAATGGAAAATCTAATCTATCAAACTTGAAAGCAATAAAATGACATAATGAAATCAAAGTAAAATTACAAAATAAAATCTACTCTACCTTACATTCTAATGTGCTCCATGACATCTACTTCATATCTCCTTCCATGTTGAGAACATCAAAGCTTTATTCAAATTCTTCAAAATTATAAAGTACAACAAAGCTCTCCAAAGCTTTCCAAAGCCATCAAAGAAGAACTACAAACTCCAAGCTAAAGAATTAAAAAGCCAAGCTAAGCTGAGACTAACAAATGAAGGAGAGAGATGTCCTATTTATACAAAAACATGAGAAGCCATCTCATTAATGAGAGTCCATGAATCTCTCCCTCTACCTCTAGAGTCCTAATCATAATAGGAACTGATAAGAAACATGGCTTCTTAGAGTTTCAATGCAATTAGGAGATGTGACACATATCCTCATGATCCCATGATTCTTTCCACTCAAATTCGAATTTGGCCTTAGAGTGCCACATAAAGGTCCTATAGAAGCCTCATTTTGACCTACACATGTCAACAATATCAACCCACTTGTTAAGTATAAGCATATGCACATTATTTTCTAATTTTTAACCACAAATTCACTTAAAAAGGCTCAGAATTAATAAAGTTTGCAAAAACATAAATGTGGCCCACTGATAATGAAAGTGGAATGAATGTAGTGACATAGTAGTGAAATGGAGGTGAAATGGAAGTGATATAATGGAAATAATAGTGAATGTGTAATGGAAATGAATGACATTTTCAAGACCCAACAACAAGTTGATTGGCCTGTAGGAGAGACATGTTTCCTTTAAGCTTGCCTTTTAGCTCAAAAATATCCTCATTTGCTGCATGTAGGTTCTTACCAATTAGGTCTCCATTGGTCTTGGTTGTCTCATGATGTTTTTCTTTTTGTGCTACGTTTCTTTGCACAGTGTCCAAATCCTTCTACACTTTCTTAAGCCCCCCTTCCAAAAGTTGGAGTTCAATGAGGGTCTTGGTGAGCTACTCTGTAGGATTTTGGGTATTTTCAAGCACAAGTACTACACAAATGTGTGTGTCTATCCTCTGCTAAAGTTTTGTTGTTTTCTGAGTTTTGTTGTTTTTTGCTTGAGGCCTACTATCTCATTGTTTCTTTATATCATTTATTTGGATGTGATCTCTTTTGCTTCTTCCACCTATGGAAGTTCCTTAGATTACCCATGTTCACTTCATGGCATCTTCAGTTTGTGCCTTAAATCCTGTATTTCTTCTTGTGAAATTTGGAGGAGGGCTTCAAATGCAACTTTGTCTTTTGGATTTACCCCCAACTTCACAATCATCTCTTTGAAGCTCTCATTCTGCATGTGCAGAGCTCTGGATTTAGCTCTCTCCTATTTCAACCTTTTTGCGACCTTCTATAGCAGCGTCTTAGCCTCACTAATGGTCATTGCATTTCTTTTGAGCTCATTGTGCAACATTCCCCCCACTTGCCTATGGAATTTAATTTTATTTGACAGAGGGACACTGGTTAAGTCTAATGAAAAGTTCAGGGCCTTGAACTCAGAGCCCGAAGGTAGTGACTGTGCTAGTGGGTGTTGCAGAGAGAACTTCATTTTATTTCTCTCTAAGTCCATGGCAGCTAGAAGTTTGGTCTAATACGGGACTAAGTGAGATGACATTTGTTGTTGCATCTCTTCCCTCACCTTCTTTTTTCTTTCTTCAATGGCCTTCCCAATAGGCCAACTTGGCTTAGTAGTAGTTGCACTTCCTTTGGAACTTTAAATGGCTACCTATGAAGAGGATGAGGCAACAATCTATAATGGGTCTTCCAAAGTCACCCAAAAACCTGGTTGATCTGGTCTTGTCTCTACCAACCTTGTTTTAGTTTCTTCTTGCTTTATCTCTTGGGTCATTGCCTTTTCACTGGGGTGTACATCTTCCATCTCGACATCTTTAGTTTGGTCAATGGTCCTTTTATGTTCCCTTTGCTTTGATGTTGGAGTCTCGATCTCCATCTCTGTATTAATAAGCCATGAATCAAAGTTATATTTCCATTCAATCTTAGGCCCATCCTCGCGTTCATTCGCAGGGCTATCCTCATGTCCATAAGTCAAATCCTTTATTCTATCTCTTCTCTTGGAAATGATGACATGAGGATCATAATGCCAAACTTCCCCTAGGTCAAAATTCATCTGTTTGAGTAATTCCTCAACTGCCCTGTGGGCCTGCTTGGAATTGACAATGAAAGGTCTCACATGCTTTCCCAACTTAAAATATATCCCTTCTTAACATGGATAAAGTGAACTTGGTCTACATTAAAGCTCTATCTAATGAATTCAAGGGCAAAAATCCTCATGGGCATAAACATAGGCAAGAAGTAAGGAGGAAGCTCACACCCATAGACCCTGATTTCTGTGAAGTCCCCAAATAGGTACCAGTCCCCAACCCTAGTATCCTTGCAAAGCTAAAATATTGCCTTTTGCTGAGGGAGAAATCTAGGAGGAGAAACATCATGAATAATTTTATAGGAAATGGCCATGTACGAGGATATAAATTGGGAATAGCCCTCGGGATCTTGTCTCTTCTTAGCAGCAACGTCCCAGTCGAAAACAAACTTCCTATGTTGGTTGGAAGCCGCCAAACTGAGACCCAGGAACTCAAATTCACCCACATGAGTGTAAAAAAACAAGAATAACAATAGGGAGTAATACTTGAAATAGGAGGTGGTGGGGAAATGGTGCAACTGTAATCTTATGGCCTTAGCTAGGTAAGCCGGGATGTCGAATAAATGTCCAGGCTTCATCATTTGTCGTAGAAACCATAGAGAGCATTTAGTAGTTATATTGGCATTGTCATCCCCAAATATATGACCAATTAGGGATAGGATGGGCTGAATAGGCTCTGCAAAGAGGGTTATTGGGAAACTGTCAGCAATAGATAGAGACTGTAGGCCAAGGGTCAGAACCATTTGCAAAAAGGATTGTTTCTCATCAGCTAGAAGGATAGTGTAATGGTAGACCAATGTGGTTTCTATGAAATGTTGGGGTTCAAAGGAGCTTGGGTAATTAGGGCCTTCTGAATTAGCTCTAGGGTCACCTCAAGGATTTTGACCTCGGTTGAGGAGACAAAAAATTCTTCTTATTTATGGAATCAATTGCTATCCAGGATTCAAACTCAGGGAAATGTTGTACTGAGGATGCAATTTGGTAGTACAAGCTTGAGTCGACCACTAAAAGTGGGTCTTCCCCTCTGACATGGCTACCATATAAGTTGAATTGAAGGTTTACGAGGTGGTAGGCACTAGAGGGGTAAGAAATTTGCTCCTCAATGTCCATCAGACGATCGACACTAGAGGAGGGTTTAACCTCACATGCTTTAAAGGGCTTAGGGGACACCTTCTTCATGTTCCAATGAATATTCAAAGAAATTGTAGGTGAAAGGGACTGGCTGGTTACCTGGTTTCCCTAGAGGTAGGTGAAAATGACATTGGAGGGAGGTACTGGACCGATTGAGTAGTTGGATGGCGTTTGCGGAATAAACAGAATGCGGAGGTGTTTTCACTGGGAAACAATATGAAAATTTCAAAAAATTTGAGGCGAGAAGGGTTTTTATAAGCGAAAAGGGGACAATGGTCGACTGATGTGGGATGACGTCATGGGAGGACATGTGGCAAGAGGGGATTAGGTGGTGACAGACGACAGGTGGACAGGAGCGAGAGGAGGGCAGAGATGTTACCATTTTAATTTGAATTCCTCACTCGCTTGAATTGGCACCAACGAACTGACTTTCATGGCAAGTGTTCCCCACCATCCTCCAGCGGGTAGGACAGTGGGACGTTGGATCCATCAGTTACCCCCCGAAATTAATATGGGTTGTTGGATCGACGGGCCCTCCAAGTTGACTTGTCAACTCTAGGGGGTAGCACATGTCTATCACCCGAGCAGGTTGCCCCCTCAAAATTTTTTCGGGGGCTAATCGAGCATAGATGGATGGTGATGCACCCATATCCTACTCGGAATTTAATCAGAAGGGCATGTATGCTCCAAAAACCTTCCTTTAGTTTGTTATGCTTACCTAGTGGGGGGTCCATGAGTGCGGGTTTGAACCTTAGAACTTCTTCCATGGCGCTAGGGATTGATAATTTCCGTCATCACTAATTTAGTTGATTTTTTAACTAGGAACCTTGAATTTGATCTCTCAACCCTCTCTACATAAGAAATAAAGGGAAACAACATTGGATCCAACTGGGGAAAATGTATTGTATACAATGCATTGAGAACCTGGAGATTAGTGCCTTACGCCCTAGGTATGGAGTCATTTTATCTAAACCTCTATAAAAAAAGCAGTAATAAAAACCACAAAATAGTATCGGTATTTACAATGGCTCATTGATATTTACAGTGGGTGACAGTGGACTTCTTCAGTGATGGAAGTAAGGCTTGAGAAAATTCCCATTCACTGGTAATTCAAGCACTGCACCATCCAAATTTTCCAACTAGAAGGTATTATTCCCTTTTGCTTTAGCAATCTTGAAAGGTCCAAATCATAGAGGGTCAAACTTGCCATGTTTTCCTTTGTCTTCCCTTCTGACACCCCATCTAAGCAGTAAATCTCTTGGTTGCAGATATGTATTTTTCTTTTCTGTTAAACAAGGACTTCATTTTAAAAGGGTATACATTAAAATGGTTTATTGCATTAGGATAATCAACCATAGTATATTGGGATGATAAGGGAAAAGCATTCTTGAGAAAGTATCAACCTTATTGTTGATCTTAGAACTATAAAGAAGATATTTTTAGTAGTAGTAAACAGGGAGATGGAAATTATTGAATTGAGGCTTTTGTGATCCATATAAAATTTTGAGACAGGTTTTCGACGATAATCACATCAAATTTCATTTGTCCATAGAGATATTTATATATATTTTTGAGGTAAACTGGCCTGAGGTTGTTGGATTTCAGATACAAACGATTGTTGTAAAATGGTTGGAGAAGACTAAATTTATAGACTTGAAACTTGAGGGTAAGAGGTTGAAGGATCAACATGCAAAGGTTGAGATACAATCAACTGAGCTTGTGACTGTGGTAAAGTAGTAGCGACAGGTGTACTAGGTATGGATGAAATAGGTTGTATTGGTTGTAATGCATACACAAGCCTTGGTTGAACAGGCATTGTAGGCTACCATTGACAAATAGTTATTCCAGAATAAGTTGGACCTAAAGATGATGGTATACTTCCATATGGTGGCCCCCCAGAGTATGGAGAATAAGCAGATTGGGCATATTTTTCTCCATATGGAGGTAATCAAGTGTTAAGTGGATACATTGGACTGTAACGAGATGGACCAACTTGATATTGAATTGATGGATCAAATTGTTTAGTTTCTGTAAGTGAAGAACTAGGTAAAATTCCTGTTGACGGCATGGGTGAAGACCATGGACTAGAAGAAACACCAGAGTGAGTTCCAGATAATGATTGGTAACCCAGTGGGATAAACATACCACCATATAGATGTGACTCAGGTGTTGTGGTAAACATCAATGAAGAAGCGATAGTAGATGTTGTTGTAGCTGTAATAGATGATACAATCTGGGATGTTATTTTAGCTATAGTCAAATGACCCAATAAATGTCCTAATGAATCTATGGGAGTTTGAAAGTAAACAGTATCAAGAGGTGCAGTATAAGTTAACTGAGGAAAAGAAGGATAAAGATAAAGCCCTGGTCCAAAACGAGTTGGAGTTCTAGGTGAAGTTTCTTCTTCAAATTCCTCTTCAATAGCAATCAAACCGGGTGGAAGGATTTCACCGTCAGGTCCGTAATAAATTTATGGTGTTTGATTTTGTGGTAAAGGAGAAGTCTCAACAGTTACAAATGTATGAGGATAATCCGATCAATCATCTTCTGGTACGGGAAAAACTTCTAGTTGTTCAACTTCGGGATCCAAGTGTTCTGGTAAAAGAACAATGAGTTCAGGATGAATTTCTTGAACAACTTTTGGTTGAGGATCAAATTCTTATTGGACAACTTCAGTTACTGTTTCACTAAGTTCACTTTCAGTGTCCTCAGGTAATTGTAAAGGTTCCACTTCAGGAGCACATAAACCAGTAATAGTAGGAGTAACTACAATCGTAGTACGTACCGATATGGTTGAATTTATTAAATCAGATGAAGAACCAGAAGTTTGTGATGTACTGGAATCAGTTAAACGAGACCACTTTTGTCAAATAGGTGTGGCTTCAGGTGGTAAAGGCGGTTTACTCGCTGTCCTACGCGAATGAGGGGGTAAAGGTTGATTTTATTCCACGATTGCTGTTTGATTTTATTATAATTAGAAATAAACAAAAAGAGTGTAATCTAGGCAAAATAATTACCAAGTAACTGTGAACTGCAATATACTACCTCGGAGGAGCCAAGGAATTAACATATGTGTAGGTAATCTCCCTTAATGTTGTTTTCGGTGTATCACAGTATACAAGGTGGCCAACTCGATTACCAATGGATGGATAGTAACCTAATGTAGTCCTCTGAAATATAACTGAAAGTACGTGGAGGCCCAATCCGTGTTAGTGTTGTCTAATGTGAAACCGCACAATGAGAGCATTCCCTTATACTTTTCATACTATAACACCGCCAAATATACCCAAAAGTACATGCATGAGCTACGATATACTTACGTATGTGGAATGAAGTACCACACTCGGAATGTATTGTAGACCGTTAGTGACAGCTGCTATGTTTAACGACGACAGAACACATCTCTAGCCTAGACCTCTAAATGTTATGTCTTAAGTTACAATTCTCCATTAGGTTAATTGAGATAGATTTTAGTTGATATTGTTTAAAAGTTTTCCTTTCAGGTTCACCACGTGATGTTTATGAAACTCTTAGAATGCAACTAAGATGGGAAACATTCTTTTCATTTGATTTAAATAATGAAAACCATAACTAAAAGGGATAGAGCAATCAGAATCTCTAAACAAAGATCATAGAGCAAATCTAATGCAACTTTCCCTATACCATTCCTACAAGCACACACAAAATTTTAAATGCATTATGCATGCTTTTCTTTTCATTCCTTAATGTTTAGATGAACATAAAGAAACTAAATCCACAAATGATCAATCAATGATTTTCACAAGAAACGAAGACTTTATGACAATTTCTTTTTCAAAGAAATGAAGACTTTACGATAATTCCTTTTTCAGAAAAGTAAATACCAATCAATGTAAGCTGACTTTGGGATTGATTCGACAATGATAAAGAAAACATAAAGAAATATTGAACAAAGAAAGCCAAAGTGGGCATGGAAAGAAATGCTAATTTGGACTTCAGGGGTAGAGAAACATTGACCATTCAACAAACAAGATGTGAAATAGTTTGGAAAAAATAAAGCAAAAATATGGGTTCTTGGCTTGATAGGGACCAACGCAGCCCTGAGTGGGAGACAATGTGTTGTAGAGGACTGTCTCTAGGCTAAGGCTGCTCTACAATGCACTGTGTCAAGAACAACAGTGCGTTGATGCCAAAGAGCACTATCAACACACAAATAAGTACACATTTTGACCAAACAAGCTTCAAAATGATTGAATATAGGTAAATGAACTCAATCAAAGTCTACTGGTGTTGCTAAGACAAGGGATAACTACCAGGAATGCTGGTCGTTCCCCAATATGGTTGCTAATTTGTTAAACGGAATTTATACCTACGGATAAGTATATCTTCCCTAAGTGGGTAGTTACACTTAGAACAACTGAAGTAAAGATATTTAACCCTTTCCTACAATAAACATATTAGATAAAAGAACCTACTTATGATCCTTCGCTTCCTTTGATCTCCTTTAAGTTGCTCCTGTCGCTCTCACTCAAACTGAATTCGCTCAATTGGTACCTGCCAACATAAACAGAAGACGACAACAATCAAAGCATACGATCTATTTATTGTAAACAAATGGAATCGAAAACATTTGAAACCACATTAATCATCATAGATATAGACAAAAGTATTGGAAAAGGAACAAACAACTTTATTGATTGATAGAAGGAGAAGTTACACCCCATGTGGTTTTATTTTGTGTCGCTCATCTTGTTTAGTCCAAGCCCTCATCACACCAATAGCAACATCAATCCAGTAGCATAACATTACTTTGACAATGATTTTAAGTCTCTAAACCAATGGTATTTCTCTATAATATCCAAGCCCCTAGGGAGGCCAATTTATAGATGATGCAAGTGGTTTTGTCATTAATAGGGCATTGAATGGTTTTCCATAATTGGATGATTAGTTTCCATGTTCAAAGGGATGAGAGGATAGAGGATTAGATGATTAGATGATCCATGGCTATCCTAAGTCGAGCTCATCTTGATAGGATAGGAGCTAGGTTCCTTCTAGAAGGCTCTAGAAAGGAATAATATACTCAGGATCCAATGAAAATTTCAAGGATTCTTGCCCAGCACAGGCTTGAGTGGGCTTAGATGCTCTGCAGCACAAACTTTTATGGGCTACCTACTCTGCAGAGCACTTACCCATGACCAGGGGTGCGATGGTGACCCAAGGAAGCACTTCAGCAAGGCTTGAAGTCAGGAAACTCTCATGGATGAAAGCAGTCAATGAGATGGCATTTCTAGGGCATGTAGCAGCTGAATTAGAGTTTGATAGACCTTGTTTACACTGATTTTATCGTTGGAGTGATGTGCCCAAATAGACCTCTAATAGAGGTGGAAATATTTACATATTTAAAGACTTTAATTTTATTTTTTTTCCCGGGGAGAAAATATCATAATTTCATTAGTTGGTGAAATTACATGCTGTAGATGCCCTTAAGCATATGTAAACTGTGACCGAAGTCAGCTGATAAGTAGTTCAGAAATAATTACAAGATAGACCCCGAGGGGTGTACTGTGCTACTATGCAATTACAAAGGAAAATGTCACCACATGGTGATGATTGTTCAAAACTAGAAACTGTTAATTACATCATTTACAAAACTGGATTTATAATAAAAAATATGCTGAGAAGATTAGGGGCTGTCCCACCTCTGAAGTTCCCTGTCTATGTATGGCCTATGAAAATACTAATAGATTCTTTATGTTGTATGTTCAGTGATCAGCCATTCTCCTCGAGAATGATTCATTGCCTCTTTCGAAATCTTGTCTGCATTTTCATTACACTCCATGTAGATGTGAGAGCATGAAATATGGTCAAAATGTTAAAAAAAAAAAACAATTTCATTCATAATAGATCTTAGTGAAAATGCATGGCATGTAGCTGTGTTGTTAAACAAGTTTATCACATTCTTGGAATCCCCATATATTTGTATATATCTTCACTGTTTTGGGATAACAAAATAAATCAAGTGTCGAAGAGAGATCAATTCGGCGAAATTGTTTGTGCCTTCGCCCAAACCCATGCTAATCTGGAAAAAATCCGAATCTGTGAGATGGAAAAGAATGCCACCCCCATAGCCCTGTGCTTGAGCAGCCCCATCAAAATATGCCCAGGGCCTGTAGTTTTCAATCTGTTCCTGATTTATGATCCTGGGCCGGTTGTTGTTCTCTTCTGTTGGGATTTCCTCGTAGCCCGAGCAAACCTTTGGTGGAATCATGGCCCAATTTACAAGCTTGCCTTGAAAAATAATGAAATTTCACCCTAGCCAAATATGTTAGGAGACCAGAAGGGAAAGATTTCTTAACTTTGGATCATTTTCTTCTCCCCACCAGATGTCCCAGGCATTTGGAATGTCTGCTCCTTGCCAGATTTGATTTATATTGAGTGATATACGAACTTGCACCTAGATCGTCTTTGTAATAGGGCTGGTGAGAAATAGATGTTGAGTCAATTCCTCCTCCTAATGGAAAAGAACGCACCAAGTAGGTCCAATGAAGGCCCTATTCCTTAGATTTTTTCCAGTGGGTGTTTTATCTTCAAGGATGTTCCACATCAATAGTCTTGTGCGGAGGGGGGCCTTCAATTTCCATATGTGTGTCCACCAACCTTTCATTCTGTTCGGCTTTGCATCTGCTTGTCTGATGTCATAGCCCTGTTTTGAGGAGTACTGACCCTTTTTAGAGTATCCCCAAATAAGCTCATCCTCATATTCGTTTAGTCTAACATGGGACTCTATTAGAGCTTGAATATAGTTTTTCCACAATCTGTTCCATTGAATTGGGATGTTCTAGTCCTCACCAGAGTGCCAAGCTTGAGATAGAAAGGAAGTATTTTGGTGGTCACCAAGTTGAGCAATGTATAGAATGCCTCTGTTGTTTAGATATGTGATCAGATCTGGTGGGAGTTGATATGAGTTCCCACTACTAGTCTAGGGATCAATCTAGACGTGCATTGAAGCACCATTACCTATTTTCTAGATGAGTCCTTCTTTGATGATGGGCAAAGTGTTTAGTATGTCCTTCCATATGACTGAGATTCCTTTTCTGCTCCAAGAGGGGTGCCTTATCTAATCAATAATGGCGATGGGCCAGATATATTTGTGGGAGACCACCTCCGACCAGAGACTCTTGTGTATTAATAATAGCCACCCCTGTTTAGCAGCCAGCGCTTGTGCAAAGGCAGGAAGTTTCTTTAGTCCCCAGCCTCCCCATTTTTTGGGAGTGGCGATTTTACTCCATTTAACCCAGGTGAAAGGATTCATATCCTTCCGCCCCTTCCACAGGAATTGACTGCACACTTTTTGTATTCTATGGAGAATCCCCATGGGAATACATGCCAAAGACATCCAAAAAACAGGTGTAGCTTCCAAAACTGCTTTGATAAGAATCAGTCTACCCACCTTCGATAGGAAGTGATGACCCCAGATATTAATTCTTTTATCTACCTTGGTAATTAGTCAGTTCCAATCAGTTAATTTGTAACCTTCTGGTTTGAGTCTAAAACCTAGATACTCTAGTCCAGCCTTTACATCTAATACCTGGAAGGGAAAATTTTGAAGCGAGAGTTATATTTCCTGTTGTGTACATTCCGAGAAGGAGATAGTAGACTTTCCCCTCTTGATTTCCATCCCTGTAGCACTACTGAAAAGCTTTAAAGCCTCTTTCATGGACATAATATCTTGAACACTTCCATTGAGGAAAATAAGTATATCGTCCACAAATAGAAGATGGGATAGGGTAAAATGGTCAGTTATCTTTAATCCCTTGAGTCTCCCAAATCTCTTCTCAGAATCAATCAATTTACTCAGTCCTTCCATAACAAGGAGAAATAGTAAAGGGGATAGAGGGCATCCCTGTCTTATTCCCCTGTCCGCCTGGAAGGAGTGGGTAGCAGACCCATTAATGAGGGTTGCAAAGGATATAGATGTGATACAACCCATGATCTAGTTTGTGAATTCCAGAGGGAAGCCCAAATGAGTGAGGACCATTCTAAGGTATAACCAACTTACTTTGTTAAAGGCTTTAGATAGGTCGATTTTAAGAGCCATCCCTTTGAGCTTTTTTAATTTGATAGGGTGTAGGGCTTCCTGTGCCAAGCCTATGGCTTCCTAAATGTGTCTGTGGTGAAGGAAAGCAAATTGTTCCTGGGAGATATGATCAAATAAGATGGGCTTAATGTCGTTGGCAATGATTTTAGCTATAATTTTATAGAGGCAGTTGCAAAGAGAGATGGGACGGAAATCATTGAAGGATGATGGGGAGTCAGATTTAGGAATGAGGGAAATATAAGTGAAGTTGAGGGGGGCATATATACAACCAAGGGTCCGACTCTCTTCAATAATAGCAAGTAGGTCCAAACCAATAGTATCCAGAAATGCGATGTAAAATTCCATAGGCCAGCCATCCGGGCCTGGGCTTTTATATCTCTTAAACCATTTTAGAGTGCTCTCTAGTGCCCCCATGGAGACAGGTTTTATGAGATCTTCAATGCCATCCGGATCCAGGTATCTAAGGAAATGACCAGCCAGATTGATGATTTCAGGTAGAGTGGGGGTAGTGGGGGCTTTAAATATACTTTTGAAATGAGATGTTCCAAGCCTTGCTAGCTGAGTGTGAGTGGTAGCTAGACCTTCTTATTCCATGGGCATCTGCTAGATGGTGTTGTTGGCTTTCCTACCATTTTCAAAGTTGTGAAAAAAAATTGTATTTCCATCCCCGACTTGCATCCATATAGCTCTACTTCAAAGCCTCCATAACTCTTCCCTTTCCAATAAGATCTTTGATTTCTGAGACAATTCCACTAGGCGGAACTTAGTTTCATTTGATAGGAAACCAAGTCCATTTTCATCAGTTAAGGAGGCTAGCTGATCTTCAATGTCCTTCAGAGTCTAGTCATCCCTCGCTTTCTTCCATTTTGACCAATCCATAGTAAGTCTTCTAAGCCGGTTCAGATGCCCACAGAAATCAGCAGCCTTTTTCTGATCCCTGAGTGGAGGTTGTGCTCGCCAGTAATCTGAAACTAGTTTGATATAGTCTGGATCATTTAAGTATGAAGAATTAAATTTGAATGGGGCTTGAGGCTTCTTGGAAGGACGAGATGCTTGAAGGAAGATGGGTGAATGGTCCGATAAGCCACCCGAGCCTACCCATTATCTGTAAAGGGTGAGGGTTCATTGGAGCTCTTCTTGTATGAGGAATCTATACAGTCTTCTTCCGAGGGCTACATCACCAATGCGCTTGTTATGCCAAGTGGGCATTTTCTTGTTCATGGGCACATCAATGAGCCCGTAGAGTTCCAAAAGTGCACACATTTGGTCAGAGAGAGGGTCGATCTGTGAATGATGACCCCAGGATTCTTCGTTTCCTATGGAAAAATTTAGGTCACCTCTAATGATAGTGGAGCTGGTGATAAGTGAGCTCTCTAGGATTGAGTGCTAGAAATCAAGTCTGTTCTAGTTAGGGGCATAGATATTCATGGTTCGAATGTTTTTTCCTAAATCAACAGCAAAAAAATCCATACCCAAGTAGCCTGAACCACCCCAAGAGGATATCACTTTAACCGATTTGGGATTAATGCCCATGGCAAGACCCCTAGATCTTCCCACTGCATCCAGGCCTTGGAACTGCCAACTAGGAAGGAGGGAAAGAAGGGTTTGGGAAATTAGTTCAGTGGGTTCGAGGGTTTCCTGAAGGAAGAGGATGTTGCAACAGGTACTGTTCAGGAGTCGCTTGAGGGCCAATATTTTTTTGGGGTTGGATAGTCCCCTACTGTTGAAGGAGAGCCAAATCATGGGGGAATAAATACAACGGACTCTAATGCTCTAAGTGCCCTTTCGATGGTGGTTTGGCGACCCTGTGCAACATCAGCCACCATGGATTTGATGGCTTTAGCAAGCTTTGAAGGTCTACCTCTGGTAGGTTTAGACTCAGCAGATTGGGGGGGTATACCCAGGCCAAGAAGGGGGGTACTATGAAGAGGTCGAGATCGTAGGTTGTATGGATGGGACCTCGATGTAGAGGGAGGGGAAAATGGGAGGGAAGGGGGAGAAAAACTAGGAATGGATGGAGGTGTAGTCGAGATGGGTGGAGGAGACACAAATCATCAATTTAAGGGGGGTTGTGTGATTTGGATAGAGTCTGAAAGAGATGTGGGGTTGTGTAGTGATGCATGAACATGATTTAAATGTAGAGCAGTGGAAAGAGGTATAGAGGCATTACCTGATGTAGGTGCAGCTCCCACCGCAGACTTGGAACGCGTCCGTGGGGGGGATGGAGATGGCTTCCTTGTAACTTTTGTTTGTTGAGTTGAAACACCTTCTGCTTCCTTTGGGAGAGCTTGTCCAGATAGTTGTTCATCCATGTTCAGCTCTTCTGACAGACGATGTTTCACCTCTCGCGCAGCCTCTTGTGTCAGTGATGAGAGTAGAGGGCAATCCTTGTACAATTTCCCCACCTTGTGGCATCTTTGGCAGCGGAAGGGCACTCCATCGTAGTCCAAGTTCTGCCTACGTGAGAAGTGCCTCCAATGTAGGGTAATTTTCTCCTCCTGACCCTCCCTAGTATCAATATGAACAAGGATCCTTGCCATTGTCATGATTCCGGTTTTCTAATAAGACTAGTCGTGTTCAAGATAAGTCCCCAGAGCATCACCTATATGCTTGAAAACCAGAGGGATCTAAAATTGCATAGGTAGGCTAGGAAAGCGAACCCAGATAGGCCCAACACCCATTTTTTCTTGTTCCAGATCGAACATGGGATCCCATCGCTTAAGGAGAACTGGAGAAAGCTCAATGTGCCAAAAGCGAGAGAGTATCCAATCCGTGTACTCTTCTCTGTGAAACCGGAGGGCAAACCAGCCACAGGCCAAAACCCTGATGATGGGAAGTTCTTTTAGTAGAGAACCCCAAATCTCCATTGTCCAGAGGTGAAGGTGCTCAAATGTATAATTTATGCCTCGCACACGCCTGAACATGACCTTCTTCGCTGTTTCGGACACATACCCCATTGGAATGTCCTCACCGAGAGTCAGGTTGATGTGTGTATCTACAACTTTGAGACACCTCCCCTTTTTGGGCTTGTTTGAGTGGAAACCCGTTGGATGCTCCTTTAACAAACTCCTGTAGCCCTGTTTGATAGTGTGAGGTGTGGACGGGGTGGAATTACGGTTAGGGATGGGGGAACTGAAACACCTGGAACGAATAGGCGAGGTAGGGTTTAGACTCCCAGGCACTAGGGTTGCACTAGAGTGTGCAAGGATGGGATGGGTAGAGGGACCAGCCGGAGTGCAAGAGGATGAGGGTGCACTCATGGGC
Source organism: Pinus tabuliformis (assembly GCA_031772625.1). Classification (NCBI taxonomy): domain Eukaryota; kingdom Viridiplantae; phylum Streptophyta; class Pinopsida; order Pinales; family Pinaceae; genus Pinus; species Pinus tabuliformis. Next base: position 921,114,603 of record CM062812.1, on the reverse strand, counting down.
ATAGAGAAATGTAGGGGTTGTATCAAAGGGAAGTCATAGGTAGGGGAGGGTCGAAGGCATGTGCCCAATAGGTTGAGGGTTGCTTGATATAACGGTGGACAATCTAACCCTGGTAGGTCCTCTATGTGAACGGCAGGCAGTGGGGGCTTTCCAGTGGAGCACGGGTGGAATGGCATAGACCGTGCATCTGTCAGTGGGAAATTTTTTGCAGCCAGGGGACCAAGTTCCGATCCAGGTCATTGAAGAGCCCATATGACTTGGTCGGGATAGGGGTCCACCTTGTAGTCCACAATATCTTCCGAATCCATCGGGAAACAACAGTTACTATCGACGAAACAACGGGAGTGTGATTGCAAAACGGGGGTGAGACCACAAGTTCACAGTAAAACAACTGAGACCGCGACAGAGAGGTAAACCAGGCCTAGAGAGGGTTAATGCTACAAGTCAGCGAGGTCATTTAAAGACTTTAATATATCCATAGGATATTGTTTTTCCTTTAAAGATTCATTTTACAAATATTTAATCAAAAGAAATATTAAAATATTTTGGAGCAATATTTTTGATTCTTTGTGTTGAATTAACCTTTTTCGTTTAATTTAAGAGATGCTATTAGCTTTAGTAAATCTGAGTAAAGATGTTTAATATTTCCTAATTTGGAATTTTAATGTGGTACAATTTTTTGTTATAGGTAAATTTATGATCCATTCAAATTCACTTATATGATAAAGGAACTATTAAATGCAAGAGATAATTTATTTTCCATTCAAATTATACATATTATATTTTAAAAATTAATCTTAGTCCATTAATAAGATTAAAAAGTTATATATAATTTACGATTCAAGTTAATGTTTTGGCCGACATTAGTAAAAGATATTTTTATTATTTTTTGCGGACATGACATACCTACACATCGAGGTCATACTGGGCTATAGAATGCGCCTCTCACCCCAAAAAATTCTTATTGATAGGTGGATACATAATTATTTCAAGCAATTGAAAGAAAAAAATATTATATTTAGAGGTTCTTTTTACATTCCAGTATGAGGGAGATGTGTAATTACTCCCATGTAGTTGAGAAGTGACACTTAAAAAAGTTATTAATAACATTATTTCAGTATCATCATAAATAAAATATTTGAGTGTCCTCAAGTAAAATAATTTTATATGATTGTATATAAAGAAATTGAAAGTAAAAAAATTCTCAGCCATAGGTAGATGCATAATTCTTTCAAGCAATTAAAAGTTAAAAAAATACTATTCTATTGATAGGTTCTTTTTACATCCCAATATGAGGGAGATGTGTAATTCCTCAAGAGATTAAAGTGGAGTTGGTGCCTCCATTAAAAAATAAATAAATGCTTATGTATGCCCTTTCCACAAACATAGGTAATGAGGAGGATTTGAACTTCGAACCTCCACACTTCATTTTCACAACCATGGCTAATTGAGAAGCCTCCTCCAAGGGGTTAAGCCCATTTTCACATATCTCTCTATATAAATATTTTTAATTTTAATTTTATTAAAAACCTTGATATCTCTCACTCTCACACACACATATGCGGCCTTTTTATTTAATATGTTTTCGATATTTTTTAAGATTTAATGTGATAGATAGATAACATAAAAAACAATTTTATTGTAAATATTGAATTTGTATATACTTATTAATTAAATTAAAATACGAAGTTTTGAAATATAATAAGTATGAATATGAATTATTCTATTAATTTATATGGTGTAATTGATCTTTCTCTCTCTCTCTCTCTAGGTGTAGTCTAATTAATAATTTCTTGATCAACACTAAAACATCTTTCCTATATTGAGCCAAAAATTACATGTTTACACTCATATATTCAAAATGTCGATTTTAGGAGCAAAATGGCAAGCTAGTCTTCAAGGTAGATGTATCCCTACAGCACCATAGAACCCTACTTTCGGCATTCCGCCAAAATCCATGGAGGATCACTGGAGTACACTGAAATATCAAGCCTTCATATTCAAATTTATAGGAGGATGGCCCTCCAAGAGAGAATTGGAACGGTGAATTTCATAGAAATGGCAACCGAAGGGAGAAATTGATCTTTGTTTGGGACATAAAGGATTCTTCACAGTAATTTTCTCCAACCAGGAAGATAAAGCCAAAATATTCAAAGGAGGGCCTTATTTTTACAATAATGCAGGTTTGTACATTCAACACTAGGAAGAATGTTTCAACCTTGAAAAGAGGAACTTTTGTCTTTACCTATCTAGATAAGATTTTACTCACTCCTAGTTCATTTTTGGATCCCATAAATATTTTAAGGTATTGGGAATGTATTGGGATGCTTTGTCAAAGTCTTTGAAGTAAACAAACATGGTCGGAACATGTTGTATTCTCATCTTTGCATATATATGAATATCTCGTAGCCCCTTCCGAAGTCCATTAATTTGAAGTATCAAGGGGAACTCTGGTCTCAACCAATCGATTATGAGCATGTCCCTTTCAGCTGTTGACTTTTCCATGAACATGGAAACCTTTTTTGAGATTTCCCCAGTCGCAGAAAGGAACCACATAGTATTAGATAAGTTGCAAATGAAGGGTTTACCAAAGTAACCACCCACAAGAGGAATCCTAGGATGTGTATTACCATCAATCCACAACTACCACCAAGAAAGAATAGATTTAATACCCTAGCAGTGATGGAAGAAGACCTATTGGAGGAAACATCAACTGATGTGTAGATGAGGGAAAGAACTCAAAATGTGAAGGAGAAAGATACCAAGCAACCGACGAAGCGAAAAACTCCTAAGAATGTTGAGGAGGGTCGTGAGAAGATTGATGGTACAAACCTACCAGACATTGAGGAGGTAGCCCAGTTGATAAGGAAACCCTATGAGTGTTTTTCCAAGGAATAAAGTGTAACAGTCGACCTTCTCAACGATTGGGCAGAGAAAGATCTGGAAAATTTGGTGCAGGTGCAAGATGAACACTATTCCAAGGCCTTGTTTGCATGGAAAACTCAAAGACGCAAGAAAGCTTTGAAGGGACTGAGTATACATTATATAGAAGAATTTTTGGAGAAAAGTAAAAATATCTTAGTTAAGGATATCATTAAAGAAGCAAAAAAACAGGATGGAAAAATAAAAAGGAACCTTTGCAAGAGACAAGGGATGTCTTAATAAATTCGGGACAAGCTATGGCATTAGAGGATTATTACCAACCCATTCCAAAAACCTCACATTGAATATCCTCACTTGGAATATTTGAGGCCTTAATAGAAAAGAAAAGAAAAGGTATGTAAGGGAGAAAATAAAAAAAGAGAAGTCAACAATCCTAATTTTTCAACAAACAATGCTAGTATGGGAAAAATTAGAAAATATCTCTGGTTTTTGTTGGAAAGGATGCCATTTTATGGCACCAAATGTGCAAGGGAGCGCCGAAGAATTGGAAGTATTATGGAACCTGGAAGAGATTGTTTTCCAAAAATTTGTGGCAATCTCTCGAGCTTTAACGGGGCTTTTTAGATACCTAGGTATGAAGAAACCAATTGTTTTTAAAACAATCTATGAACCTCCAATACCAATAGACAAACCAAACTTTTTAACTTAGCTTTCCTACCACAAAAGGTGGCTCCAACATTGATTCTAGATTTTAGGAGGTGATTTTAACATAATAAGTTTGATTGCAGAGGAAAAAGGGGGCTTTGGTAGACTTGAATCTGTCTCAAAACTTTTAATGGTCTCATTGAAGCCTTCTAGATAGTCAATATTCCTACAGCCAATGGAAATTTTACTTGGAACAACAGAAGGGGAAAAATATATCAAATAATGAGTAGATTAGATGAGTTCCTTGTAACGAAGGAGGTGCTACATATGGAAATATACATTGAAGCAACCATTTTACATTTCTTAGGATTGGCTCATTGGCCACTTTGCTTAGAAATAGATTTGAAAGAAACGCCAAAAAATCACCCTTTTAGACTAGATGATTTTTGGTTGATGGATCCTCATTTCATAGAACAATCCAAGCTTAGGGTCTGGAAACATCTATTCAGGGAGCAACTGAATGCATTCTTTCAAACTTAAGTTACAAGCACTAAAAATAAATATTAAACTCTGTAATAAATAACATTTTGGTAAATTTTTGAAGAAATGTAGAAGTTGGACAAAAAAATATAAGACCTACAACAATGCATGATCCTTAAGGGGTGGACAATGAACCTAGTTTTGGAAGAAGGGCTCACTTTATATCAACGAGAACAAAGGAAACAATAGGTGGAAATTTTATGGAAGTAGAAGTATACAGTTCAATGGTTAAGGATAGGTGAACGAAACACTAAGTTTGCATAACTCAATGTTACAGTGAAGGCACAATAACAACTTTTTCTCTCTTACAAGTTCTAATAGAGAACATAAAACTTTACATTCATGAATTGAGGCAGGACTAGTACACTATTATAGGCATCTCTTAATGGAAAATTCTTACCAAAGGCAAGGCCAAATAAGGAAGATCCTCAAAGGGATACCTCAAATTATCTTTGATGAACAAAATATCGCTCTGATGTAGCCGATTTCCTTTCAGGAAGTGGAAGAAGTAATTATGGGCCTGGCCAAAAATAAAGTACTAGGACCAGATGGGTTTACCTCAGATTTTTATCAAGCATGTTGTTTGTTTATGGGGAAAGAGATCCATGTGTTAGTGAGGACTCGATACAAACTCAGTGGTTATGGAGAGGCGTAAATGAGACCTTCCTTACACTAGTACCTAACAAAGTTGTTTGGAAGATCCCAATGGTTTTTGACCCAGTGCCTTGTGTAATGTGATTTACGAGATTATATCAACCGTTATAGTTAAACATTTAAAACCCCTTCTCTTTAGTCTCATTTCACTAAATAAAACATGCTTCTTAAAAGGTAGACATATCATGGATGAAATTTTTGTAGCTCAGGAAATTATACATTCCCTCAAAATAAGAAATAATCCTGGTATGCTAATAAAACTAGATTTATCTAAAGCCTATGATTGTCTTAGTTGGGACTATTTTTTCCACATTTTAGATGCTTTGGGTTTTCTTGGAAATGGATCTCATGGTTTTTCTCACTCATTTCTTTGCCTTTCTTCTCCATAATAGCCAATGGTTCCCCTTCTATTACAAATAGATCAACAAGGGGATTAAGGCAAGGGGACCCTTTATCTCCATTTCTTTTTATCCTTGCAATGGATGGTTTGGGCAGACTAATAGCGCAATCATGCAACAAGGGTATTATAAAAGGACTTAAGTTTCTTGGATAGGATTTATAGGTTACAAATCAACAATTTGTTGATGATGTATGTTTATTTGGATATCTAACATTATAAGAAGTAAGATTTTTTCAAAAAATAATGTAAATCTTTGCAGAAGCGCCAGGTACTATGATTAACAAGGAGAAAACATGGTTTTATTTTTTAATTGTAAGGACTCAGTTGCTAATAATTTGAATAAGGTCTTGGAATTTACAAGAGGCCATCTTCCAGTAAAATACCTGGGATTCCCATTAGCTTTTTCTTTGAAACACATAGGATGTTGGCAAGGGTTAACAGGGAAATTGGGGGAAAATCTATAAAATTGGATGCTTAGAGCACTACACTTTGCAGGTAGATTAGTATTAACTAAGTTGGTATTGCAAGCTTTCTCGTTATATCAGATGAAAACCATGTCAGTTCCTAAAACTATAGGGAGCAAGTTCATAAAAATTTAGAGATAACTTTTGTGGAAGGACATAGATAAGGAAAAGAGATGGATGATTGTTAGCTACGATAAACTCATTTTGTCCAAATCTCAAGGGGGATTAGGGCTACGAGATCCAGACATTATGAGCACAACATTTGGAGAAAAAATTTGGTTGCAGTGGGTCAAAAGAGGACAACAACTATGGATACAAATATGGAATCACAAATATATCCAATGTTCAACACCATAGGAAAGATTAAGAGTAAAGGAGTCTCTTGCAAGGTCTAGCCTATGGAATTAGACTTAGGAGAGTAGATAAATGGGTAAAACAATTTCCTTTTGGGAAGTGAGATCAAGAAACAATGCCAATTTCTGGGATGAGATTTGGAAACATATGCCAAGACTTAATGAAAATGCTAAACTACAGGGGATACAAAAATACCCGAAGAATTTAGGTAAGACGGAGGTATAAAACTATTGGAAAAGATAACGTGACTCATCGATCTGGAGGACATGGAAGCTACAGAATCACTGGCATGTATTCCCTCACCCACTTCCATGGGTAAATCTTTAGAAAGAGTTACGACAATGAAGGATCCATATTTCGGATGGTAGTGACATATTACATTGGGGGACAGAGAAATAAGGTTATTTTATAGTGAAATAACTGTATCAGATTGCTGCAGGTCAACATTCATCAGCAACAGGTTTGGAAGTGGATATGGTAGAGGTTTTGGTGGCCAGAGATTTCAAAATTTCTATGGTTAATAGCATGGAGACATATTTTAACTTGGGAGAAGATAATAATAAGAGGATTTGAAGGACCTTCTCTTTGCTTTCTCTATCATGCAACACATGAAATAACTAGGCATATTTTTCTTTCATGCACCTTTTCTACTAAGGTTTGGGGACTATTAATGAAATTATTTTGTTGTTCATTCCCTAAATTCCAAGATATGCTTTCAACATTTAGCCAATGGACAACTACTCAATTCAAGAATACCATAGTTAATATAGCATGGAATTTGACCTTTGGCTTCATTTTATGGAATTTATGGAAGGAAAAAGATATGAATCATATAGAATCCTTAATAAATAAAAACTATTATTATCGGCCACCCCAATAAAATTCATCAAACTAAGTTTTTATGGTGCATCGAAAGGGAACCTAGGGCCAACAGGATTTGGGGGAAGACCATGTGATGCCAACCCAATCCCTATAAGAGTTTATGTGGTGAATTATGGTATTTCAACAAACAATCTCTCAGAGTTCCTTGCACAGAGAAAGCACTCTAGATTGCATTCCAACAGGGGTACAAGTTAATATAGATTCATGGAGACTCATTAATATTGATACAGTGTATTAAACAACTACTAAATGGAAAACCCTCCTCCAAAGTAGTTCGTAGTTGGAGATTAGAAACAATTGCTTCCAATATTGTAGATTGTCAAACACATTTTGAATATGTCCTAGTCTCACACGTAAAACGAGAGGGAAACAATGTGGCAGACTACTTGGAAAATATGGTTTATCAGATCCAGGGTATGGACATGGATAGACCATGGCCTATTCCAGGTTGGGAAGTGGACAATTGAGAAATTACAACAATGTTAGAAAAGGACAAAACTAGTGGAGGTTCCCCGATGGGGGTGTCAAATAGCACATTATCCAAGACAGAGGGGAATGTGGTTGATCCAAAATGGATCTTGTATAAAACCTCTAAGTCTAAATTCTTCATATATATTAAACAACACAAACAAAAGAATGGCGGAAAACCCAAATCTAAAGGAAAGCGGTGAAGTGCAACCTTAATGCCCCAGAGCCGTTGGATCTACGGGATCAACGGACAAGATTGAATCACATTAGAGGAAGCTAGTGGTGTATTGACCTATGCCCCAGGCGATTTGTGATCAGTGATGAATTATGGGCCGTTGATCGAGTGCGCAGATCGACGGTGGAGCTTGATTGTATTGCATCACAAAGAACCAAAGGGGAGGACTTATCGTAGGTCGAGGACTTAGCGATATGCGATTAGGATTTATCGCATCGCACATAACCGAAGGGAAGGGACCAAGACTTGCGATCATGCGATATGTGATGTGCCGATAGCTTCAATATCAGCGATTGGTGATCGGCGAGTGGGATCACAACCGTGTAAAGGGGTCATGCCATGCGACATGCAATAAGGTGGACCCAAAAGGGTTTATAGATGCAGCTGCATATTATTTGAGTTTCGATATAAAGATTTTGTCGGGTTTTTCTGTGTTTTAGTGTATTTCTATTATAAAACCAAAATACAAAAGAGACCATGGCATATGGGTGTTGTGACTTGCAACAGCGATATAACACGGACCCGATAGGATTATAGGTCAGATTCACTATCATTTGAAGTCTGGCTTGTCAGAAATTTTCACTGTTTTGTTGTATTTCCTGTGTATTTCGCTGTGTAAACAGAGAAGTGTATTCCCAAGGATTTCACCCGTGCCAGTGGTCCTTTCCATTGTAAACAGGTGGCCCTGATGATTCAAGCATTTTACAATGATTGTTTAAATGCTCAGGAAGGATATGAAGGGACAGCACCGGGAGCCAAAGAGCTCAAAAAGGAATGCAAATCGACAACACTGATAGGCTTAAAAAGCCATCAAATAGAGGACAGAGACAGTGGTTGCTCAGTTGAAGTCAGTTGAAGACAGTCACAGAAAGACAGTTAGTCAGTCAGATTGAGGCTGATTGAATAGAGGAACAAGACATAAAGAGAGTCTGTGCACTCTTTTAGACTCGAGGTTTTCAAGTGGATCCCTGTTTAATTTCACTGTTGTGTTGAGACTCTGTTTTGAGCTCACTCTTGTAATAATCTGTTCTTGAAGACATAATATAGAGGTCGATACTGAAAGCTGGACCAAGAGACATAGCCAGGAAGTCTTGTGAACTCCTTTATTATTTTGGCTGTGTTGATGTATGTGTCGGTTATGTTTTTTTATTGTTAATTGTCTATATTATTCGCAATCTTTTCAATCCATTGCACTAAATAATATAGGAATTCTTGCACATGAGTCTGTAATAACTTTTCTTCCTGATTTAGTATCCATTTTCGATCAAGTGGTATCAGAGCATTTGGTTTTGGTTTTATTAAGGTTAGACAAGCTTGTGCTGGATTTTGAATGCTAACTAGATTAAAGCTCAGACTAGGAGAAGGAGAACTTGTTGATCCAGAGATTGGAAGAGTCTATTCTCAGAGGAGAATGGTAGAAGAAGCTCCATTGGGATTAGAATCTCAATTTATAGAATGTTTTAAGACACTCCAAGCCATGGTGGAAGAGATGTATCTGGAGTTTAAGAAGGGTCGAGGTGAAAGAACTGCAACGCCCAAACCAGAAAAAGGAGCAGAGGAACCTTTTCTAGTTGCCCCTCCGGAAGGCAAAGGAAAAGAAGAAATACCTCCTCCACCATCTCCTCCATCATCGCCTTCATCATCCTCATCATCTTCTTCGCATGACGCTTCTAAGAAGAAGAAGAAAGCTTCTTTAATAAAATTAGATGTGAAGTTTGATTTGCCAATTTATGATGGAGAAATCAATGTATAATAGATAGATAATTGGATAAGACAAATTGATGTATATTGCAGGGTACAAAATGTTGATTCAGAAAGGAAGAAGATCCAGCTGGCTAGCCTTCGACTTGGAGGAACTGCACTAGTATGGTTGGAAGGCAAGACACAAGCTGATATGCAAAAACATGGTAAAATCATTTCTACCTGGAATGAATTTGTTTATGCTATCAAAAAGAAATTATATCCTTTAGCTTACATGTAGTAGGCAATGATGAGTTCGCAAACTCTTCGCCAGTTGAAGTGTCAAAGTGTACAGAGTTATACTCAGGAATTCAAAAAGAGAGCTTTAACTCTAGGTATATCATTAGACTCACCTAAGACTTTATTGAAGTATATAGGTGGTCTTCATATCTATTTAAAGCCTACTATTCTCATGTTTAATCCCACTAGCTTAGATGATGTATCAGTTGAAGACACACATCTAGAAGCTAGAGGTAAGAATGTAAACCGAGAGGTTGGGGATCATCTAAATATTCTGTAAGCAAGAATAAGGAAAAGAAGAAACTAAAATGGAAGGAGAGGAAAGAAAACACTGTAAATAGTATAAACCTTCATGCGCTCATTGCAAGAAAGAAGGACACAATTAGGCACACTACTTGTCTTTGCATCCAGAACGGATACCTAAGAAGTTCAATGGTAAGGAGAGAAAGAATGTTGCTGCTATTCAGCAAGACTTGGGATCAAATTCAGGCGATGAAACAACAGTTACAGCCACAGGTATTGAAGGTAAAGATTTTGAAACATCCATAAGTAATTCCACACAATCTGTTGATAATGAAGATAATGAGAGGGAAAGAAATGAGCTTTTTCATATTAGAGTAATTTCCAAGCACAATAAGATTGATACTTTGTTTGGTAGTGGATCACAGGTAAACAATTGTAAAGAAGTTGGGATTAGAAACAAAACCTCATGAGAAGCCATATCCATTAGGTTGGGTGTGTGATAAAACAAAGTTACAAGTAATGAGACAATGTAAACTTAGGTTTTCTATTGGATCAACATTTGTAGATGAGGTTGAGTTAGAAATAGTTCCATTGGATATATGTGGTATTGTTTTGGGAAGTCCATACTTGTATGATAGGAAAGTTATTTTCTATAGAGCTGAGGATAAGTATCAACTCACTAAAAATGGAATAGAATACATTGTAAGAGCTCATAAACTCAAAGATAACTATTCTCTCATAAACTCAGGGCAGATGAAAAGAATTGTGAATTCAAGTAAGCAATTTTTACTAATGGTTGTAAAGGCAAGGATCCTGAAAAATCCAATGCATTTGAAGGCTTTGATTCTAAACAGAAAGTTGATTTAGTTAAAGTTGTTTCAAAGTATGATATTCTATTTCAAGAACCAATAGGTCTGCCACCCAAGCGGGAAATAGTACATGATATTTATTTGCAACAAGATGCTCCATTACCTAACATTGGAATGTACAGGTTGTCAGCTTTAGAGAATGCAGAGATAAAGAAGCAGGTACAAGAGTTGCTCGATAAAGGGTTTATACGACCAAGCACATCACCATGTGGATCTCCAATCGTGTTGGTGAGAAATAAAGATGGTTTGTGGAGAATGTGCATTGATTATAGAGCACTAAATAAAATACAGATCAAGAATAGTTATCCTCTTCCTTGTATTGATGATTTATTAGATCAATTGAAAGAAGCAGTTTACTTTTCTAAGTTAGACTTGCGAAGTGGTTATCATCAGGTCAGAGTTGTAGAATAGGATGCATGGAAGACTGCTTTCAAGACAAATCAAGGACTTTATGAATGGTTGGTTATGCATTTTGTCTTAACTAATGCTCCTGCTACATTTATGAGAGTCATGAATGATGTACTCAGACCATTTATTGATGAATTTGTAATTGTTTATTTAGATGACATTCTTGTTTTTAGTAAGACATGGGAAGACCATGCGAAGCATGTAAAGCATACTTTAGATGTTTTAAAAAGAGAAAATCTCTATGTAAAACTGTCAAAATGTGAATTTGGCAAAACATCTTTAAATTATTTGGGTTATATTGTAGGGGGTGGTGAATTGAATATAGATCCCTCTAAGGTTGAAGTCATTGTGAATTGGCCTAAACCCAAATCTGCTACAGAGCTTAGGAGTTTCCTAGGGGCAGCACAATACTGGAGGAAGTTTATTGCTAACTTTTCTTTGATTACAACTCCATTACATGCTTTACCAGGATTGAAATAGGTGTTTAAGTCGGGAGGAAAACAACAGAAAGCCTTTGACACCTTAAAATAGAAAATCAGTGCATCACGAGTACTAGCACTGCTAGATCTTCAACATTCATTTGAGATTGAGACAGATGCTAGTGACTATGCCATGGGAGAAATGTTGATGCAACACGGAAAACCCATATGCTATCATTCTGAGACATTTACTTCTGTAGTAGTTAATTATCCCACATATGATAAAGAATTGTATGCATTAGTACACAGTGTGAAAAAGTGGAAACATTACCTAATGGGAAAGAAACAATCATACATATAGATCATCAACCACTTCAATATTTCCACTCAGAAACTAAATTGCAACAATCAAGACATTATAGGTGGATGGGTTTCCTACAACAATTTCATCTTGTCATCAGATATAAGAAGGGCATACACAATAAGGTTGCAAACATGTTATCAAGACCAGTCATAAATGCATCTACTATACTTAAGCATAACTCAGGTTTTGCATGAAAGTTACATTGAACAATATAATCAAGATGTAGATTTTAAAGATGTATCTACAACTTTAAGTCATGGCAAGCAAGTAGAAGAATTGGATTATTATGTAAAGGACCAACTCTTATGTCATTTGGGAAAGTTATGCATTCCACAAACTGAAAGAGTTAACATAATCCGAGAAGCACATACTTCTCTCATATCAGGTCATTTTGGTGTAAGTAAAACAGTTGCACAATTGCAAAGGTTCTGTTATTGGCCAAGAATGCATGAGACAATTTCTAGATATATCAAAGGGTGTACTATGTGTGCTACAAGCAAGCCCAATAATCAGAAATTAGGCTTGTACACTCCACTTCCAATTTCTTCTCGTCCTTGGGAAAGTGTTTCCATGGACTTTCTTGGGGGATTGCCAAAGTCTAGGAAAGGTCATGATTATTTGTATGTTGTTGTGGATAGGTTCATTAAAATGTGTATTTTGATACCATGTAACAAGCAGGTTACAACTAAACAAATAGGAAAGTTGTTCTTTCAGAATGTATGGGTTCATTTTGGGTTACCCACTTCTATTGTATCTGATCGAGATTCTCGATTCATTGGGAAGTTTTGGTCAAATCTATGGGAGTTGATTGAAACCAGGTTGAGGAAGAGCACAACATTTCATCCACAAATAGATGGTCAAATAGAAGTGGTCAATAGGATAGTGATCTAGTTGCTCAAAGGCTATTGCAGCAAGCATCCCAAGCTTTGGGATGAGCATTTGTGTTATGTGCAACATGCTTACAACCGTGCCAAGTACTCTTCTACTCAGAGATCTCCTTTTGAGACTTGTTTTGGTTTTATACCAGAGTCTCCCTTGGATTTTGTCTTTGGTAAAGACATAGTAGTTGATGGACACCGTGATGTGGACAAAGAAACCAAGTTCATTGAAAAAATCCAAGAAATTCACCAGGCAGTACAGGAACAACTGGAAAGAAGTCAAGCCAAGTACAAGGCAAGACATGACAGGCATCAAGTTGAGCATAGTTTTCAAGTTGGTGATCAAGTCTGGCTGTACATCAGCAAAGACAGAATGCAAGGTGAAGGTAAGAAGCTAAAACTAATAAGGTATGGACCTTTCAAGATACTTGATAAAATTGGTGAAAATGCTTTTCGCCTTGATTTACTAGCTTATATGCAGATCTATTCAGTCGTTAATGCAGAAAACTTGAGATTATATGAACCTTCATGGATTGAAGATCCTGAAGAGCAAAGTCAGTTGCCTTCTATTGAGGCTCTGTTGCCGGAGTATCTCAATGAGTTACCGGAGGACACAATTATGGATAGGAAGGTAAGAACTACGCGTCGAGGGGATGTTGAGTACCTGAGAGTGGGACTCAAAGGTTCAAATCAAAGCATGATGTATAGAAATTTGATAGGTGAAGGAGCAATATCCTCACTTGCATGAATGCTAAAAAACAACTTTTGGTGGTCCAAAAGCTTTTCAGTGGGAAGGCGTGACCCAAAGTGTATCTTGTATAAAACCTCTAAGTCTAAAATCTTCATATATATTAAACAACACAAACGAAAGAATGGCGGAAAACCCAAATCCAAAGGAAAGCAAAGAAGTGCAACCTTAATTCCCCAAAGCTGTTGGATCTACGAGATCAATGGACAAGATTGAATCGCATCGGAGGAAGCCAGCATCATATTGACCTCTACCCCAAGTGATTTTTTATCAACGATGAATTATGGGTCGTTGATCGAGTGCACAGATCAATAGTGGAGCTTGATTGTATCACATCGTAAAGAACCAAAGGGGAGGACTTACTGCAAGCCGAGGACTTAGCAATATGCGATTGCGATTTATCGCATTACAATATTGCATCACACATAACCAAAGGGAAGGGACCAAGACCCGCTATCATGCGATATGCAATGCACCGATAGCACTAATATTGGCGATCGACGATCGCCAAGTGGGATCGCAACCATGTAAACGGGTCACGCCATGTGACATGCGATAAGGTAGACCCGAAAGGATTTATAGATGCAGCTGCATATTATTTAAGGTCCTATATAAATCTTTTGTTGATTTTTTCTGTGTTTTGGTGTATTTTCGTTATAAAACCGAAATACAAAGGAGACCATGGCATATGGGCGCTACGACTTGTGACAATGATATAACACAGACCCGACAGGATTATAGGTCAGATTCAATATCATTGAAGTCCAGCTTGGTGGAAATTTTCACTATTTTGTTGTATTTCCTATGTATTTCACTGTGTAAACAGAGAAGTGTATTCCCGAAGATTTCACCCGCGCAAGTGGTCCTTTCCATTGTAAATAGGTGGCCTTGATGATTCAAGCATTTTACAGTGATTGTTTAAATGCTCAGGAAGGAGATGAAGGGACAACATCGGGAGCCAAAGAGCCTAAAAAGGAATGTAAACTCATAGCACTAATAAGCTTAAAAAGCCATCAAATAGAGGACAAAGACAGCGTTTGCTCAGTTGAAGTTAGTTGAAGACAGTCACAGAAAGACAGTCAGATAGTCAGATTGAGGCAGATCGAATAGAGGAATAGGATAGAGAGAGAGTCTGTGCACTCTTTTAGACTTGAGGTTTTTGATTGGATCCCTATTTAATGTCACTATTGTGTTGAGACTCTATTTTGAGCTCACTCTTGTAATAATCTGTTCTTGAAGACATAATATAGAGGTCGACACTGAAAGCTAGACTAGGAGACGTAGCCAGGAAGTCTGGTGAACTCCTTTATTATTTTGGTTGTGTTGATGTGCGTGTTGGTTATGTTTTCTGATTGTTAATTGTCTATATTATTCGCAATCTTTTTGATTCGTTGCACTAAATAATATATGCATTCCTGCACATGAGTCTGTAATAACTTTTCTTCTTGATTTAGTATCCATTTCGGATCAATGGTATGCAATGGAAAAGAGTCACTCTAACGCATATATGTGAAAGGTAAGTATTATGGGAATAGAATCTCATCGTTCAGCAGCGCTCCATCCTCAATAAGAGAAGGTGGTGCGAGATAGAAACCATAACTTCCTGCAATTATTAAGCACACATACCCTGGCTCACTCAATTTTGGTTAGGTTTGTTTTAATGGGCCTGACAAGCTCCATCATAGGAGCAGATCTAACATGCCCGCAATGTATTAATGGTGCCTCACAGAGTAAGGAGAATGTTTTACTTAAGACATGTGCCATACAAAACACTTGTCCCACCAAGTTATTTTGTGGGCAGAGTAATAATCCTTCAAATGCATGAGGGTTTTCTTCCTCGTGTGATTATAAATGGCAGGAATGAAAAGGGCGGCGATTGTACATGCTACTCTGTAACATCATAACATCTCTAGTTTCATTTTATTTTCACATGATTGGCACAAAATCCTCTGCGCGTCGACAGATACTCATCCAAGCTTGGTTGATAGAAGTACCTGAGGCTAGAGAGTCTCTTTATTTGCAACGGATTTCAAACCCATGTTTTTTATAATGTTGTACAGTGTAGCCTCAGGGCCAATCTTTGAACTTGTGGTCATGCTTCCCTGCTACAAGTCCTAGATTTCCTAGGTATTTCTTTGAGCTACCTAATTTTGATGAGTGGGATATGGTACTCTGGAAATTTTTTGATTTGGTTTTAACGGTTTTGTCTTCTTTGGTTCCCCAAAGTGATAAGGGGGTTTATCATGCTTTCTAGCCTTTAACTTAAGATGGATTTGTTTCCATTTTAAGTTTACCCAAGATTTTCCTCTGTACTAGTCTCAAGTAGGTCACAAAGTCCTTGGCCATGGCCTTATTGTTGATTATCGTCTTCCGTTCCTACCAAAAGTACTTTCCCATTGTATCAATGTTACTTCTCAATTCTCTCTACTGTCTAATGCAATCAGTTATTGTGTTCCCCATCCATCATGAGATGGTTTAATTTTACCTGTGGTGTCAATTTTAATTCCCTTTGTCTTTCTATATAAATGGTTTTTAAGAAATTGTGGGTTGTATCCAATCTTGTGCATTTTGACTTTCGGGGACAATATAGTTCTCTATCGAGGTACATCATACCCACTTTTATTTAACTTGGTCTTACGTTTGGTCTATAGCCCCCAAGGTAGTCTTGGAGATTACCTTTATTATCTTTCTAGTGCACTTTTCCATGTGACTATGCCACCTCGTAAGAGAATGACAAGTCGTAGGGGAAATTCTAGCTCAAGTTCTAACTCTCACTCTAGGTGTTTGTTCAGATGGACCTCCATGGCAACCTTGTTTGAAACAATACCCCCGAAAGTTAGAAAGGAGTTTTTAAATATGGAATCTTGGGTATTTGGGGACAAATCCTATTTTTCAGACTCAAAGTAGGAGATCAGGATTTCCAATGGATTCCTGACCTTGGTAAATTTCAAATGCAAAAGTTGCACTCCCTCCATTTTTTTGCAGGTCACCAACAACTGGACTCCCAACTTCGTTTGGTCATCCAGTAAAAACAAGTAGATAACTATAGGATATTTGAAGGCCAGGAGGATTTGAAAGGCCTTATCATAAGCATTCAATACTGCTTGGATGATATTCTTGTACGCTTATAAAGGGTGGAGAAGTATGTTGTATCAAACTCAGATTTTGACTCGGGGAACATCTTTGATACTCCTATGGTCATTAATACTCCACTAGTCAAATTTTCTCCCCCTCTTGACTCTGCCCCTTCAACGAATGGAGACCCCCTGTATCCAGAGGATATCTCTGACTAGAAGTATACTCTTCGCATCGACTTTTGGTTTTGGAAATTTTTCTCAATATGGTTGGCATCCTCACGACCTAGAGGCTTTCAACGCTCCTGACAGAGTGCATCATGACAGTCTCATATTTCTTTCCACATAAACTCTTTAGGAACCTTGTTCCACCTCTATATGGTTTTTATTTTTCATCCTCTTGTACTCATAGGATAGAACTTAATAATGGATACATTTGATAAAGTTTTTGAGTATGGTCTAAATAGATAGTATAAAGTTATAATAATGTTAGTCTTTAGAAGAAAAATTTCTCTCGAGATGGTTGCAAATTGTTATAGTTAGGAGAGCTATGTACTTTCAGAAGACATTGTTGGACATCCATGTATTTTTTGCAAATATCTTTTGATTAATGAAAATTTTGTGTCGATTTACAAAGAAGAAGAAGCTTAATCAAAAATAAAATTGTTTCTACAAGCATAGTCAATTTAATTTAATATTATAAAAAAAATACAAAACCCAAATTTAAAGCGCATTTCTAACTATATATTGGGCTATCAAATTATATGTCCAATAATGGATTATATCAAACATTTATATAGGTTTCAATACTTCAAATATGATAGATGAATACCATGGGCTTGAAAGCTATCTATGGTGAAAATATGTACCCTTTGCTTGAATATAATTCCAAATTTCTCTTGTATGTTTGAAAATACATGAATATGATTCCTTATGGAATATATGGTCTAGATATTTATAACAAAAACTAATAATAGAGTTTTTAAATAAGGTGAAATAAGAGATATTTAATAATATAAAATAATCATCAAACTCAAAATATTATTTGAAAAATTCCTCTTTTGGTTATACTTCACCCCTTAAACCCTTAGGGACCTCACTTGGCATGCATGTGAAAATGTAAAGTAAATGTGAGTACAAAGGTCCCATGTTCAAATCTTCGATTGCTTACCCTTGGCCACATGCTAAGGGGCAATGCAGTTTACCTAGGTGTTATAGTGGTAGTAGTTAGAATTGATTGCATGTCATGTGAGTACGAGACTAGCCTAGTTACCAATTCCTCTAGGCATGAAAAAAAAAAATATCTCACCCCTAAAAAAATACACTTAAAAAGGAAGGATGCAACATCTAAAAAATATTCATATAGCTTTCTAGGCTAAATTTCTAGAAATAGGTTGTATATCTAAATTCCTTAGGAAAAATCACCTAAAATTAATTAAAAATATATATTCAAACAAGAGTTTAGGAGGTCAAGATATCACTGATTTAAAATCAACAGGGACCTTTGATTACCATGATACTAGCACCATTGGAAAGATGATTTTTATTCATTAATTTGATATATGATATACTATACTTTAATTCAATAGTGAGCATTTTACAACAATTGCAGGTTTTCCCTCTAACCTTTATTGACATGGAGTTGCTAAGGTTGTTGAAAAACTTCCTCTAGGATAGGCTTCAAAGACTAAAAGAAATGCCAGCAACTATAGATAAATTGTAGGATACTTGTATTATTGAGCCCATATATAGTGACATTAGTGAAGAACATACTCAAGATTGATATGCTTGGTATGATCTTGAGGGTGCTTATACTGCTTGGTATTTGGATAATCGTCATTTTTGAGATGAAAACTATTTTTTTTCCCTTTTATTTGATGGCTTTCTGTAAGATTAGTCCTTCTATATTACTAAAAAAACATGTACAAAGATAATTATCACAAGTTACAAGTTGTAACTTGGGAAACCATACCAGTAGCACAATTTTGAAATATTATGATTGCATATCTCCTAGGCTACCAGATTTTTTTTCAAACTAAAAAATAACCAAGAACTAATCTAAACCACAAGATAATAGATAGGCAATGAGAGTGCCATTATAGAAACTTTGTATGAAACATCTAGGTCACTTGATCATCACTGAATTGGAGAGTCCACTAGATTAGGTGGTTGAGGCTCATTATCATTATCTGAGGAAGAAAATTTAAAGTTTTCCAATTTCTTGGCTAGAAGTGAGACTTCCTTGTTAAGAATATCCATTTTGTCCATTAGTTCAACCATGTGGATTATCATTTATTATTGATTTTCTGCTGTATCTATAGGCATCTTACCTATGAGAGTTTTGATCCATCAATATATATTAATAATTTGCATGTAGGAGGAAAAACACTCTGGAAGAGCTTCCCACATGCAGAATCTCGTCCCCGGCATCTTGATTAAATTTCCTATCATGAATGAATATTTAGATTATCTAACTTTCTCTTCAACATCAAAAATATCTCTTAGCACCACTTTAGGGATGATATCCCTATATTTGGCCATGCTCATATGGGTCGTAGTTTGAGTACATGGTTTATTGATAGAAGGGGGGGGGGGGGGTATTGATGGCAGTAGTGGGGCTAGGATGGCCTCTCCTACCTCCACAATAAGTAGAGGAGAGATAATATTTATCCATGACACAAGAAGCACAAAGAGGGAGAAAATTGAGGTGGAATACATAGAGAGGGAGGGAGAAGTTGATGTTAGTGAAGAGGCTAAGTGGAGAGATAGGGGAGGAGCTGAGGGTGCTCTAAGAGCATGAACATTAGAATTAAAAGGCCAATAGACATAAGAGAGTTAGATTAAACCAAAGCTTAAGAAAAACAGGTAGAGAGAAACCAATGAGGTGAAGAGAAAGAATTTCAGGAAAAGAACTCAAAGAGTAGATAGTAAGAACAAACAGCCCATAATTAATAACCCATGGGAGAGGAGGAAAAACAAAAAAATTACAGACCCAAGTTTCGTACAAAAAAAAGAAATTCACAATGAAGCATTGTTTGGAATAGAGATAACGATGATGTTGAACTTAAAATTCCTTTGCCAAGTAGACATTGAACCAAAGGTGATGTGATTTATATTGGTTAATTTACGACTAATAATTATAGCCAATCCTACATGCATTAGAATCTCCATCATGAAAATGACATGGGGATGCCTTCCCCTTAAACTAGTGCACCCCTGAAATGGAAAATCCAAAAAATCAATTGACATCCCATGAGGAGTGATCATTTGTGTTGTTATAGGCAATAAGGAGAGTGTCAATCAACCTTTCTATAACCTTCTCCTAGCACCCTATGGCATAATAGTTAATCACTCACCCATCATCTTCCATAATTTTTGTTGAGATGCTTTTGAAAACTGAATTCAAGATGAATCATCCTTCCCCAAACTCCCATGTGACAAAGAACATCACTTCAATAGCCTCCCATAAACTATCCAACTTCCCCATTAGGCGTAATTGTACCATGTTGCATGCAAGTCATCATTTGGTAGGTGATTTTCCACCCCTCCTTAATTGCATGGCATTCATTTCAATGATCAAAGGAAACTCTCCCCCCCACCCCCCCATGTGAAACTCACTGTAGGGAGCATTGCCCTTTCTGCGATTTTTTGATAGGTGATTGTCAAGAAGAGTTTGGAGCAAATTTTTGTCCAATGTTTCTACTTTATGCTATAGTCCTTCATTAGCTAATTTGTTCACCATCTTATTTTCATTTCTTAGGATGTGTGATGGAACACAAGCTACAATTGTAGCTAAAAGAGACTTATTCTCAATAAACATGCAATGAGTCTCCAATAGTAGAAACATTAGTGGTAATGGAGCCATTTTCTAGTCTTTTTACCATGAATATGATGGTTTTAGAATGTCCTTCAATTATCAACTTCTGAAAATTAAGTTGGTTGTCTATGATTAAGCATTTCTCCAGGGACGAGAGTTTTGAAGAATTATTAATGTAAATACCTATAGCTCCTATAGGGATGTGTATATTTTGACCATATTCATCTCTAAATACCCCTACAAAACTAGTAGTTTAGGGTTTTCCCTTAGAGACTCCATAGAATTTTAGTTTTAGGAAGCCTTCACAACTTCTATTTGATGAATTTATTTTGTATTATGTAGAGAAGATCATGGAGGGTCATCAACAATTGATTAGGGGTATGAGTTTTAAGCTTGCTTATTGGCTAATCGTCATGTCCTATGTGGATGATTTCTCTCAAATATATGAATCTATACATTTAGATCCACATGACTAGGGTAGGAAATTGGACCATCATTTTCAACCAATTATTAAGTTTAATAATCTTGCATGGGGAATCAACATTAGTAATTAGATATGGGACCCAGGTTAAGGTGGCATTTGAACCACTTCAACATGGTGGTTTGCATTGGTAAATGCCACTTTGATTCTTTGGCTTACTTCAACATTGTGGTCAACACTTATCCATTGGACCATGGTACATATTGGTTGTACTTATTCACAATAAGCATTGAGGACAACACTTTCCTTAAGGAGGTATAATGTAGTGTACTTAATAGGGTAATATAGGGTACCTAGGAAGGTAACCAAGGGGAATAACAATAGAATAATGGAGGCCATTCAATGTAAAGTGGACTAGGTCCATGATATTATTAAATAAGGACCACTATGGTAGTTGGTAGTGAATAAATGTAGTGGGATCTCAATAAAGAAGGTCCATTAGACAATTAGGATTTTGTTATGATTATATTTCTCTTGATGATTATAAATAAGGATGGATAACTCCTTATTTATATGTGTGAATGATTATTGTAATTAATATTAGCTCATTGGGAGGTTTCCCCCTCGAGGAGGAAAGTGCATAGGAGTGAATTCCTTCCATAAAAGGATCATTGTAAGGTGTTTCCCTACCTTAAGGAATTGATAATAATAAAAAGTAGAACATTTTTATCATATTCTTGGATATTTTGAATATGGTTCTATGCTCAAATCTGGGGTATTTAACACTCATGAACTTAACCATCTTGGTTGTACATATATGTTATTATTATGCATGGTTAGGAAATGTGAAGTTTAAGAGTGGAGTTCAATGGATATTCATAGCTAAACACTCTCTCACCTATCACATGTCCATTGAATCCCAAATACAAAGGAGTGGCACATGAATGAGGTATTAAGATCTCCTATCTCTCCATGATTTGCTCATTTTTTTTCTCTTTTAATGCTTCATTGCTTGATTTTCTTTTGTGGTAATGGTTTCTTACCATCAACGAAATAAAATATTTTAATACAACATTTATTTACTCCCTTACACGCTCTAGGGATACCAATAGCTCAAGTGAGCATAATGAGGATTTTGAAATTTCAAATATCTTCCAAAAACATGTCAAACATAGCCAAAAAACATGGCAAATAGTCAAAAAAAATATAATTTATTATTAGCTTCGACATAGGCCATTTTCAAATATCTTCCAAAAACATGTCAAACATAGCTAAAAAAACATGGCAAATAGTCAAAAAAATATAATTTATTTTTAGCTTCGACATTGTAATGGCCAATTATGATAGGTGAGAATGCAAACCCTCTCTTCTTTTCATATCTTCAATACTTTAAACCAGAGTTTATCTATATGACCAATTAAATAAAATTTGTACATTAGGTTTTTAATGATTAAGCTAGGGTAATATCAACCACAATGTATAAAAGACTTTTTAAGTGTTGGCACCAATACTTATATTAGTGGAAAAGGGTGGCCTCCTTGTATAACTACTTTCTCACATTGGAATTTATATGGGCTACGATGGTAGATTTGTCTTATGACATCGCATAAAATTAAGCACACCACTCACAAGATTAGAAATTGAAAGTTTATTAATTGTGCAAGGAGAC
Organism: Pinus tabuliformis; assembly: GCA_031772625.1. Classification (NCBI taxonomy): domain Eukaryota; kingdom Viridiplantae; phylum Streptophyta; class Pinopsida; order Pinales; family Pinaceae; genus Pinus; species Pinus tabuliformis. Next base: position 921,092,188 of record CM062812.1, on the reverse strand, counting down.
CAAATATAGAGTTTGAAAAAAGGCACTAGATATACAACATTTTGACTAAAATCCATTGCAAATTAAAAATTTGGTTATGTTTAATGTTTATATGTTGTTAAGAAGATTACCATTCAAATCTTACAGCTATCACATTATATCATTTGGAAGTTAACACAATATATCATTTGGAAATCATTGGGTGTTTGAATATTGTTAAAGGTTTGTGGTATTAGACCGAGTTCAAGTTTGTTTTTGGTTTGGCTTTCAAGTCTCTATTTGTAAAATACTTGAAATGAATTATGAACCACAATAGGAAGTATATTTTTTATTAATCAGGTACATGACTTTATAAACAATGACAATGTTTATGCATTATTCAGAAAATAACAAATACCAAAGTTCTTAGAAAAAAGAAAAACTTAATCTTGTTACATTTTAAAACTATCGAATTATTATTTTGTTTAACTATAAATTGTGTTCTTGTTAAATTATAGAACTCCTCAAATATAATTTTGTTTAACTAAAATTGTTTAATGATATTGAACATATACATAAAGTGGGATAAAGCACTTAATTTGTTATCTTTTCAAGGGAGTGCATAAAATAAGGTATTGTAAGTATTGTCAAATTGTGTTAAATTGTGCTTTGATATAATTAATTTTCAACTATTAAGGTCTCTAAAAAGTGCATATTCAGGATACAAGAAGAAGATATAAGTTTTCCTATTAGTTCTATATGTGGTCTCTACTACTTCACAAATTGTTTTTTAGCATATAATATTATTATTAAAACAACCAATTTTTATTGATTTGAGTTTTCATTTTTAACTTAGAGTGGTTTGACATGTTAAATAAATAGCTATCTTATTTGCAAATGTATAAAGGATTTAAAAAGATGTATGCTTTTCATGTCCAATATTAATATTGATTGGACAACTATATTATTTTGCATCCATCTTGATGCTTTCATAGTGGAAAAAGTGGAGGAATTAACTCACAAGTCCATTTTTACTAATATGTGCCAGTATAATGAATTGGAGCCAAAAGCCTTTTGAAATCAATTTGAGGCATCAAATAGATTTTTTTTGCATAAAACTTTGACACTTAAGCACTACACTCTCTAGAAATATTCTATACTCAAATACCTTTCCAACAACATAAGAATCACCTCAATTGGACTATGCATTCAATAATTATGCCACCCAAAAGTTGAACTTCCTATTTTGAACACCATGATTTGAGAGGATGACACATTAGCCCCCATTATCCATGGAAAAGGGGCTATCCATGTGATCATGAAGAAAAATACTCTAGAAGAGTCGATATTGTATCTCTAGTTAAGAATCGAAGTAAAAATTATCCACTAGCAGGCTATCGGGTTATGTTATAACCGAGCTACTAGGAGGAAAAGAGGATCTATTTATTCGAGTGCATTTTGTTCCATAGATGAGAACATTGCCAAGATTGGGTGGGGAGAGAGAAAACAAAGAGGGTTTGTGCAATGTAGTATTCCATGGGCCACAAGCCTCACTTCTCTATAATTGTATAATTTTTTCCTTCAAAGAAAGAAAGCATACTAGTCTCACCCCCAATTGGGTTTTCTCCTGAAAGGGTTTCCCAGGTTATACCTTATGTTAGTTTGTAGTTTGTAAGTTTTATTTAATTGTTCTTTATTTTCTGTATAATTATAATTTGCATGCATATGCAATAAACAATGATTAACAGATCCAAAAATCTATTGAGAAAGAAACACTCATAGTGTAGATTTTAGTTTTTCTAGTGGATATCCACTACATTTTATATATCATATTGGTATCATATTAATTTTCTTTGGGTATATTGTGGGGAGTTGCAGGGAATCCAAAAAAATTAATACAAAAGTTATAAAACCCCATTCGTGGATAATGAATCTGTCAATAATCCTCAAGATCTCATAGAGGATAGGTGTGCGTGGTTGAAAGTGCAAGTCACATATATAAAATACAATGTGAGCCTCCTCATGCTTTCCTTAACTAATAATCTTAGGCTATTCAAAGAAGATGTAGGATCTAACATGGAGGGGAAATTGGGAGATCGCGAAAATCTGGAGAGGGAATCTAAGAAAGAACCTAAAAGGTATCAACTTATTTCGAGTGCCATGAACCATTCGAAACCCCATTCAATATGGAAGTGAAGGTCGAAATTAAGCCATATTAACGTGAGATTGATGCTCTAAAGTTGAATCATCAGTTGCAACAATTAGAATTTTATTTTAGTGTTGATTATATAGAGGAAGAACAAAAGATTTCATTTTATTAGTTGAAATTAGAGGGCCATGCCCTGACTTAGTGGGAAATTGACACAAAGACCTTGAGGATGGAGGGATATCCTCTAGTGACTAAGTTGGAGCATTTCGAAACCCCCATAAAGTCACAATTTTACTGTATCGAGTATGTAGAGGACCACTGGATCTCGTGGAATTAATTAAGGTAGAGTGCATAGGAGTACACCCCAAAGCTAGAAAAATGGCCATAATGTTGGGTATCTCCCAAAAGAACCAAGGCATACTCATAGAGTATCTTGGGGGTCTACATAGCCATTTGTGAAAGCAAGTGATTCTCTTGAAATCCAGATTAGTGGATGAGGCTTGTGTACATGCACAATACCTGGAGAACATAGGCTAAAAGAAAAAGAAATCAGGTGGGTCAAAGAGGAAAGAGCACTTGGAAGCTTCAAAGGAGGGGGAGAAGAAGTGGAAAGTGGAAAAATACAAGAAGAAAACAACCATAATGATTGTAACATTGATGGTCATGCAAAGGAGAAGTGTTAGAAGTTGCATATAGATCTCAACCCTAAGAGAAATATGTTAAGAAGAAAAATCTCATGTCCATATATTAGAGTAATCATGTGGAAACCAGATTGGATGTGGATGAGAAGATCATATGTACATGAGTGTGAAAAGAGGTGAATCTGAGTAGCCTTCAACAACAAGAATATAATGAAAAGATTAGAATCTCCCATATAAAGGTACATGTCAAGAATAAAAAGATTAATGCTTTGTTCGACTCAAGATTATATGAAAATCTCATGTGAGTTGGTCAAAAAACTGGGATTGGAAGTTTGTGATCATCCAAGCCCATATGTATTGGGATGGGAAAATAAGGATGTGGAAATAAAGGTAAGAAAATAGTGCAAAATAATATTTTCTACCATTGTTAATTTTATTAATGAAATAGAATATATGCAGTTCCCCTTGATGTAGGGGGTGGTGTTTGAAGTCCCTATATGTATATGTGAGATGTAATATTCATGTGTAGAGTCAACTAATAATGCCTCATCAAGGATGGAAAATCCTTCACCATCACTGCACATAAGGGCAAGTCCAAAATTTCATTGGTAAATGTCGACCAAGCTAAGAAACTAATTAGTTCTAGAAATAATTATGTTTTACTATTTTTAAGAGAAATTTATTTGTAGAGTATTCCATAAGAGAAAAATCACCCCTAGAAGGGTGCACTAAGGAACATAGGCAACAACTAGAAGATTTTCTAAAGGCATACAAGGTTACATTACAGGAGCCTAAAGGGATATTGTTGTTGGGAAAAGTATCCAATACGGAATGACCCTATCCCACTCTAAGGGTGATAGTACCTCAGCAACAACCGAATGCAAAGCTATTCAAGATTACTTCTTTATGAGATGTAAGAGAGGGGAGAAAGAGATCCACTAACCGTTGTCTTCCGCTAATGGTTGATCCAATCTTTCCTCTTTGCTGCTTGCTCCCAGTTCCTTGCTCTTTCACTGGCCCAGCTACACAAAGATCCTGCAAAAGCACAAGAAAGGGAAACTACAAGAAGCATACATCCATAATTGATTCAAGGATTAGAATAAATCAAATATACAAGCATCGATACGCCACAAAGACACATGCATATAGAAGAACCTCAAATACTTTATTAATGGAAGAAGTAAAGTTCCGAGAGTGTTACAACCATAATAGGCCCAATCCAGCAACACCTCCCAGCAGAAAGAAATCTCCTCTTCACCTCCTTCAAAGCAATCACCCAATAGTTCTATACTCAAACCAACAGCACTTCCTTACATTCACAAGATTCCAGCCTCCATAGACCTCATGAGAGAGCTCTATATATAGGAGATTTGGAGAAAGGATGAGTCAGCTTGAGGTTGGCATGAAGCTGACTAGTGTCCTCTCCCACTTCAGTTATACTTCAGTTCTTGAGTCCACTTGGAGTTTCTTGCTTCCACTTGGAGATCTAGATCCTCTTACTCATCACAAGGCGAATTCCCTGATCCAAGTGTCATTTTGGAAGCTTCCTGGGCATTTGACACCTTGCAGAATGAATGTGCCACTTGGCCAATCTCGCCCAACGCAGGTAGCCTTCATTGCTTTTGACATTCAGCGCAGGTACAGAGTGGAGCAGTTGACATTCAGCGCAGATGCTCAGTGGAGCAGCTGACATGATCCAGAAATAGCTTGTTTTTGAGTGTTTTCAGGTGGAGAACTGATTTTCAGTGCTGTGGTTTGCTGACCTTGTTCCTCTAGGGGTAGGAACAAGATGTTTAGGGACTTTGGATCCCTCAGATTATTGACATTTCATGCTTCATGCTGTTAGGCACAAAAATGTCTATAACAGTTTCCCCCTAAAGTATGAGGTCGTTTATCGGGTGAAATGCTTTATCAGGAGGATCCGAAGTTCATTCAATTGCTGAGAGGTGCCCTGTAATAACATACAATACAATACATTATTTTTCATTCTGCTTTCATGATCTAGCTGAGGCGGGCATTCCCATGCTCAGCTTTATAAATTCATTTTGGTACATAGAACAGACGATCGTCTGATGGTAGACTGATAATTCTCTGCTGAAATTATCATCCTTTGAGTAGGATGATCATCTGTTGCAATGATGTACATAACAAATGTCTTTATATTTCCTGAATATATATCGCAGCCCGGATGGATGAAACTAGATCCGGGGTCTTCAAACTCGTTCGATCTTCACTCTAAGTACAAGTCGATCCATGTGAGAATTGCGCTGAAGTCGAACATGGAAAGACATCGCTTGATTACCGGTCAATAATGTAAACCGTTAACAAGCGCGAGAGGAATCACCAATAATGACAATGACCCTCAAGGTACTGCAGTACAATTCACGTGGTGTGAATAAAGGACTTGGCGTCGAACACCACGCAAAATCTTATGGTCGAAGGTCATTGATGTATACCTGTCGCCGGAAGTGAGAAACTTGCCATTGAGGCATGCAAGCTTCAAAGTACTGAGGGGGTTGTTCCTAGATCTACTTCTTGGATAATGAGCTGAAGTCGACAAGAAGCGATCCGTCAAAGGAGGGCCTTAATGAATCCCACATCAATGACACGGAACGGAGCTAATGATTTTAGTGGAGGCGAAAACAATCTGTGAAATATGATTCAGGGTGGCGATCATGGGTGGATGAAGGATAATGTATGGCAGTGGATGGGACACGGTTGAATCTTTCTGAACAACATCTCTTGAACATATAACGACACTGATGTGATGGATCGGTAGCATTACCCCAAATGTGGATGGTTTGGCGAGGACCATGGTGACGAGACCGGTGAATGAAACAACCCAACCCGATGTGATACGGAGGACAAAGTGTCATGTTCAAGAGCGACTTGCTACCATTAGAGTTTTGAGGTTCTCCCAATTTTTCCCCAGTCATTTCTGACCAGTACCTCTTTATTTTTGTCAAGCTTGAGGAGGATAACATATGCTTGTTCTATAACCTGCCCTTCGGGCAAGCCCATCGCTATGTCTTAACGAGCCTAGCGATAGGGAAACTCGTTCTCGTCTAAAGACAAGTTTGTCGCTATTTAATCATTTTAACGAGTCTAACGACAAGGAAAACTCGGTCCTTTTCATTTTTAGAGAGTCTGAAAAGGTACATAAAGTTAACTCCAAAATTCCTTTTTCGTCATCTAATCCCTTAAGTCCGAAAAAGTATAAAACAATACAGAAGGGATGAGTTTTCGATAGTTTTAACGAGCCGAACAAAACAAGCGCTCGATCTTTTTGTGCAATAATCCCTCAGGTCCAAAAAGATTAAAATCTAGAGGAGGGATAGCTCTTCCGGTCGTTTAACGAGCTGGAAGGCCAAAACTCGGCAATCTTTTCATATTTTACGAGTCAGTTGAAAAGAGCTTAAAGAAGACTCGTCTTTTGAGGAACGAGTGATGAACAGGGATAGCAGTTGATTCCAGGTACAGGTTGGAATTTTCCAATCACGGCAGTGTCACAAGGATGGCTAGGTGAAATCACTCTTCGCAGCTGTTCCTCAAAATGGGTAAACAATCATATGGAGGTGAGCGATCGGCCAAATGAAAGTGGAGGTGGCAGGTGCAAAACACGACCAAGGCTTTTATGGTTGATCAGGTTACATACTTAATGGTTATTTACCGAGATGGGTTCATTTTTTAATGAGCTTGAATGTGCCAAAACACTGCTCAATCTTATGTTTATTTTTTAACGAGCATGAACTATGTGCTAAAACTGCTCGGTGATAAGTTCGCATGCCCCCAGCATAATAACGCAAATCGAGGTGCATGCCCCCCAAGCTTCATTGCATTCAACTCGGTGGTTGGAATGAAGGTTTACCTTTGAGAAAGGGGATTTGTTTCATTTTTTAATGAGGTTGACACAAGATAAGAACCGTCCTCTGACTCCTTGTTTCATTTTTTAACGAGGTTGACATGAGATAAGAACCGTCCTCGGAGTCCAAATCCATCAGACATAGAAGGTTTCATATTCCACTGTGGCCACTTCCGCCAGATTACTTGGAGGTGGTAGGGCAAAAGTACCCATTAAGGCAGGGTCTTTTAGGAGACCTACTCCGATATTTTGGAGCGAATGATTCCTTCCATGGATCATTGGAATGCTTCCCGTAACTTGTGAACTGTTGGGGAGAAAAGTTTGTTGGTCGACGATTGTAATTCCTCCTTGGAAGGGAAATGCAATCTTCCTGAAGTAGGTTGACACAACTGCGGCCATGGCATAGATCCATGGTCTTCCGAGTAGGATGTTGTAATCGAGGTTTCCATCAATTACTTCAACATCAATTCCTACTGTTTTGCCCCCCAGTTCAACTTGCAAGTTACTTAAAATCCCGTATGGAGTGTATGATCGTCCATCAAATGCTTTTAACGTCGTTGACGATTTCGACAAGGGTGGTGAGCCTAAATCTTTCCAGCAACTCATTGACATAAGACATGTAGATGCCCCCTCATCAATAATTGTTCGATGAACAGTTTTGTTGAGGGCTTTCACTTGAATAAGGAAAGCTAGTTGAGCTGGTAACTGAGGGTCATATCCTTTATGATCAAAGGCGACAAGATTGGAATCCATTGGGTCAATTCCACCTATTGCTGATAATAAAGCTTGTTCTTGGGAGAAGCAATTTTGCGGTACCTCAAGTGTCGACATAACGAACGGCGATTGGGCCAGGTCCTCTATCTGTGCTATTTTCGCGCAAGGATTAAATGTCGATTTGTGTACTGCTCCCTTTTGCGACTTTATTATTGGCTCAGGGATGATGGGTGGCACAACTTCGGTCAAAGTTATTGTCGAACTACTAGGTTGTTCGTTAGCCTTGTTGTTCGACAGCTTTGGATTCCTGTAATCCTTATTCCTCGTCAAAGCATTATTTTGCTGCTTTGAGGTAGACAACATAAGCACTTGGGATCGGGAAGCATTTTGATTAGCAACCAGATTTTGACCTGGATTAGGAAACAGATCAGTCAATACTGCTGGGGTTTTTGAACTCTTAAAGAGTTTCTTAACTTCAGCTATATGTGGACAATCTTTCGTCCAATGATCCTCATCGCATATATGACACCCTGCTGGGGGTTTCCTTTTTCTCCCTTTCTTTTTATTCTTGCCCCCTGGTTGCTTCAGTTGTTTTCCCTTGTCAGTCGACATGGCATTTACTTCTGAGGCAAGAAGTTCTTCATTTGCATTTTGACTATAAATTTTGTGCTTGCCAATCACGCCATCGCTGGCGTGAGAGTCATTGTTTGATTTAGGAGGAGGAGGAATTGAAAATTCTGGTCTAGGAGCATCGGGTATTTTGTCGTAGAGCGTGCCGGACTAAGTATAAACTAAGTCCAAATACTGTGCACGAGCGATAACTTGCTCCTCTGTTACGACTCCCCCCTTGGCCACATCTTCCGTGATGGCAGGAAGTAATGACTTGATAAACCATTCAGCTAATAGCTGATCGGGAACGTACGTTTTTACCATCCTACGACGACGTCGCCACTCATGTATATGATCAGATATGTGGGTGGCAGTCGTCTGTTTGAAGTTGGTAAGGAGTTCTGTTCCCGTTTCATACCTTATCGGTAATTGAAAATGGGTTAAAAAGGTTGTGGCTAAGGTACTGAAGTTGTCGAACGAAGCTCTAGGCAATTCAATGTACCATTTTGCCGCTGGACCCATTAATGTCCTCTGAAAGAGGCGAAGTCTTATCGAATCATCATTCAGAGTGTTCGATGAACACCATATATGGAATGTCATCACATGATTCGACGGATCTTCACCCGGATTTCCATTAAATTTAGGAATATCTGACGGAAGTTTACGCGGAATCGCTGGCCACCAAGGAGCATAAGCAATTGGATCATTCGTCAGCCGGTTTAGATCTGGTAATTCTAGAGTTGCTACAAAGGGCAACTGTTGATTCAGGTTAGGCGAAGCATACCCAGGATAAGATGGGATCGCCTGAGCAATGGGTCTTTGCAAACTAGCATAATGCTGGCAACTTTGACAAGGTTGATGGGCATAACCATTATAGTATGGTTGCCCATTACTTACAAAGACTTGTTACTCAGGTCCTTGATATGATTGCTGGAATGGCGGTTGTTCAGATTGAACCAGCTCTGGTTGTTGGACCATTTGCTGTTGACCAATACTGGATGATTGACCGGGATGAGGAGTCACAGTACGTGTTTGAGCCTGAGTCGCTCCAGATAAGGAGGCACTACCCTGAGATTGTGATTGAGTCGTTGAGACAAGAGGTTGTTGTATTGCAACCTGAGAAACTTGGGGTTGACATACAACAGGTGGAGCTTGTACTTGCGACACATTCACTATAGCAGGTATGGTGGGAATATTCGACACAGGGCGTACTGGTTGCATTGAATATACAACCCCAGGTTGTTGAGGCAGTATTGGTACCCAACCGCTGGATGTAATTCCAGTTTGACCTGAACTTTGTTGTAAACTCCCATATGGTTGTTCTCTGGGAGGGAACAATGAAAGAGCATACTGCCCTCCATATGGTGGAAATCCAGTACTTAAAGGGTAAATTGGCCTTTGAAGACACATTGGATCAATTTGTTGAGTTTCAACATAAGAAATATCAGATGATAATCCGGATGAAGAAATAGGAACTAACCATGTCATTGTCCCTGATTGGACTCCGGCTTGTTGTTGACAATTGGCCGGGACAGATGGTATACCAGCGAACATCGTTGGAGTAGTAGAAGGAGGCTCTGCTGCTGCTGTGTCGGACGACACAGTCCTAGATGTCGACGGTTGTTCAGACATATCTAGTCTATCCAAAATATTTCTTAGCGATTCTACAGGAACTTCCACTTGTAGTGGACTAACTTTGAAGATCAACGAGGGAAAGGTGATGATTATTCCGCTTAAAATAAATTTTATAACGACGCTTTAGACACAACTTGCTTTTTCAGTTTTAAAGAGTCGAGAAAAAGCTAAAGATGACTCTAGTCTCCTTCGATGTTTTAACGAGCCCGAAGTGACAAATGCTCGGATGGACTTTTTCAGTTATAGAGTTTGAAAAAGGCCAAAAGAAACTGCTCTGGAGTTCTAGGCAGAGGGCGTGCCAAACCTTTCGCAAAACCACAGAATACGTTTTACGGTACGGGTGGTCGATCTTCGTGA